>CAAKHC010013414.1:19921-50869 GCA_901007825.1 Macroramphosus scolopax
ACCTTTATTTTCAGATGAAGCTGCGTGTGTGTGTGTGTGTGTGTAAGAGAAGGGGAGAGAAAGAGAAAGAGAAAGAGAGAGAGAGAGCTACCCTGCTTCTATCCGGGGAGGGCTTGACCAACTGGGAGTGAGAGATGAAGAGAACAGATATCTTTTGCAGAAGTAACACAATGGTATAGATCTTTTTTGTAGAGTAATTATGTGTTTATTTGTTTATACCGGCAAGAGAAAAAGACTAGCCGCCATGGAAGTGGACAAACTCCCCTCGCTCACTGTTGTCTAATGACATTTGCGCCGTTGTCCTCCAATAAAAACAAAACATGAAGACAACTGTACTCTTTGCGGATAAACACAGTGAGATGTTTTCTGGTCGTTAGAAGACCTTCTTTTTGTATGGCACCGTGTTTGCCCTACACTGGTAGATTATGATCAACATTTGGGCACCCCTGATGCCTGCACAGCCTCTGGCATAGGTCAAACACTTGGTCAGACATGAGCCCCACATACTAACAAGTGTATACTAATAGAATTAAAAGTCAGTATAATTTTAAATAAGCCCAGTGACCACACTGTTACCAGCGTCTGCACCACCCTCCCGGCTGCTTCATCCCCCTTGCTAGGATATACATATGAGGCACTCTGTCATTATGTGGTTTCCTGCCATTTCAACACAGCTTCCCCCACCCACCAAAATTATACTGAATTAGGTTTGTACGGGCAAAAAGGCCTGATGGTTATTCCCCCACAACGACAATAAAATCTTTTCTTTTCAGTGGTGGAGGATGAGGGTTGCAGTTGTGACTCTTTTATAAGATTTGTGTAAATGTGAATATACATGCAGGGTGTCTATTAATAAGATAAACACAGAAACTCAACAGCAGGAGCTTTAGACATGTTTTTAAATCTGAAAGAGTCAGTACACCGTTGGGGAAAGTCAACTGACCAGGCTTTCCTAACACATCTTATTATTTACTCTCTCAACTGGTGAACACTAGTAGTTCATTTTAAAAGGGTGACAGTCGAAGTTTAATGTGTGCCAGTTGTAATGCACCAGACAGCTGGACACAAACACTATGTACAGACATAGGAAGGAAGGTTATACATACTGTTACTTATATCGTAACCTGATCCCAGCATAATGCATTTTCAAACCACCGTTGGATATAAAAATATAACAGTCATTTTGGGTTCAGCCATACGACATACACACAATGCCCACTGTTAGAGATCTGTCAATTCCATCCGCATATCACTTGTAGTGATAATCCTACAGACATCAGCAGCAGCTCTGCAGCTCTTCCTGGCATAACTGAGCTTTATAGTGAGTTTCAGCTCATTGTTTAGCTATCTGGATGCAACTGTTTTTTTTTTTTGTTGACTAGCACTTCTTTCATAGTGTGTTTTTTGGCAAGAGCAGACCGATTTTATTAGAGAAAAGTCTCTTATACTCTCTGTACCTGGCCTGCTCAGGTACATTGTGAAGCATTTAGCAGCTAAAGACAGTGACAAAGTCACCAACAGCGTCCCAGAAGTTAATCTCAAAAAGAGAACTAATAGTTTGGTTGAACTAACCAAGGCGTTAGAGGTTGTGTTTTGTTCTCCTGCCCCAAGTGGCCAGAAATGAATTAACACTGTTTAAAGTATTTTATTTATTTTCAAGAGCAATGAAGTGTTGTGAGTTACCTTAATCAAACCATAACTACTCCGAAGTTGAAATACATGATATTGTAGGAAAAACTTGCTCTAAAAGTGTGAAAACCGTTGTCACTTTGCACAATCTGAACATCAACATGCTGCTGTTTATGCGGACGATACAACAGTCTCATACATGATGAGTTGGACAATATTATCAAGACCCACACAATAACAAGACTGTGCATGTAGTAATGTTATTTTTGACAGCTTTGTATCTTTCCTCACAGATATAGATGAATGTGCAAACCCGACAATTTGTCCTTCTGGTATCTGCATCAACATGCCGGGGGGTTACAGATGTGGCACCTGCCCGCTTGGGTTCTTGGGACAGGGAGGTCGGTGTGTAGGTAGGTCAAAAACATTCTGTCATCATGGTATAACACACCTTTTCACAGTGAAACCGTTCCTTTAATTGATAGCTGCTATATTCATTTCTCTGTCCGGTAAGCCTGTATTCCCAACACTGAACTAGAGGCAGTCTACCGTCTCAGTCATTTGGAATTGAATTTACCATGCTGTGAATAGTTATATGACATCCTGACCTCATGTGGTGTGATGTCTAGCCCTCAAAACAGAAGAAAGCAGCTCAGGAAACACATGTATGATAAAATATCCCACCAATCAGTAAAACCAATGAACAATTCTAAAGAAAACACAGTTTTCCTGGAAGTGGTATTATTTATACCAGAAACCAAAGGTCTGCCCAGCTTTCCTCCTTTAGTAGATTGCTGCTCCTGTTACCCATGTGACACAGGGTTTGCTTTGAGGTTTTGACTGCTCACACACCATGCAAGCCAAGCCAAGCCACAGCAGAGTGGCACTGAGTGGTGGTGGCAGCCAGAGGAAATAATTAGGCCATGTAACAGAGTCCTTTATAGAAGTTAATAACCCAGCTCACAGATGTTTGCATGATACTGCCAAATATGTGTTTATATATGTGTTTGTGTGTGTGGAAGACATGAATGTGAAGTAGCTCCCAACTGCTGATATTATCACAACACATATTGTATTAAAAAGTATTCAGCCCACTGCAGACCTCATTACTCCTCCTTAATGAATGAATGAGTTTATGTCCTTTTGCAGCCTTTGCTGATATGAATGTAGACAGCAAATAAACTTGGATTTTTATCAGCACTTTTTATCAACAGACAGCTAATGGACAAGCTTGTACTGGTGAATGGAGATCAGTGCAGTTATTTCAAAGTTAGCCCTATTAAATGTTAATGTGGAGACATATTTTCACAATATGAAAATATACTGGGAGTATGTTTTATTTTGTTTCACCAAGGGTTCCTCATCAACCTGGGCTCTGAGACAATCTGGGGATTGTTCTGTCGTATGTCTGTACTCCTAGCTTGTTCTCAATCATCAGACACACTGTACCTTCCTTGAGTCAGGCTGATGGAGTTGTAGGTGGACTAAAACAATCTTATGGTTAAGTATTAATTCATGACTTAATACTTAAGTCATGTGGTTTGATTTCAAATGTAACAATGACCCTCAACAATTAGTTTAACTATGTTTTCCTGAAGTGTGAAACAGTCAGTTGTAAAAAGTCTTGTGGAGCAACCTGTTAAAGGAAGTCTACTAATTGAATTTACAACACTTCATTCAAATATTAATTAAATCTATCTTCTGCACTCAACCCTGTTATTTATTTACTGTTAGAATTGTGAAAAATCATGATCTTGAAGCTTTGCTTTCTGTGTTTATGTGACGAAGCTCTCCATCTTTGTGATGTTCCAGATATCGATGAGTGCCAGGATCAGCGGGTCTGCACAAGGGGCCACTGCCTGAACAATGAAGGCTCTTTTATCTGTCAGTGTGGGCCAGGCTTTAGAGTGTCGCCAGCTGGAGACCAGTGTGATGGTATGGTATATACTACAACCAGCTCCTTCACATTTGATCATGGGACACTTACAAAGAAATAGTAGCAAGTTGGAAATGTTGTTTTGCTTATCAACTCTGACCCCTCTTAGGCACTGGCGGTAAAAATGTAATACAGGTAGAGTACTGCATTGCTTGTAATATTATTTTGAAGGCATGTTGTGGGAATTACAGTTCGTCTCTCCATCTGAAATCAGACCCGTTGTGTCAAAATGTAATGGTTATCGTAACATCGATTGAGTGATGAGCGCGGGTATCCTGCCTCTCTCTGTTTGCCCTCCTAGCTTCCTCCTCACTCTCATCTTTGGTATTTTCACAGCAGCCATAATGGCCGTTCTGAGAATTCAGAGCTAGCTTCTGGTGTCATAAGGCATCACTCAGGTTTTCTGCCAAGTCACCCCAAGTTAGATTAGCAGGCATTCAGAAAGATAAATGATTAGTGGTCTGATGAATGGCCCTGCCTTAACGTGCAGGTCGTGTTTGTTATTAGCATTAGCTAGCATCAGAGCTTACCGCCTAAGCTCGTAATCGGTTGGAGCTACGTTTCATCCTTCAGAAGCTGTCAGTGTTCATCAACTTTTTGACTAAGTACCTTGTGACTTCTCCAGGTTACTTAAGCCCAGCAAACATGGCTTGCCAGCCGCTTAGCTCCTCTGCTCATCATATGCTGTAATCGTCTCATTAAAGTGCTCTTGCTTTGTTTTTTGAGGATTTTATCCTTCGGTTGAGGAACCATAGTGGAGAGAATTATTTTTTTCTCTTCCTGGCGACTGACTCAATGCTTGTTAACAGTAATTTCATGCAATAGTCCTTACAAGGGTGACTTATCAAAGATGTCTGAAAGATAGGATCTGCAGCTACCTACACTGCTAGCCCTGCGACAGTACTGGTTCTGATTGAAATGGACTGTAGCTGAGTGCTTCTCTCTCTTCGGCTATATCGCTAGTTTTATGCCATTACTAGTGCTTCTTTTTTGGGGTTTGTAGGCTTGTGTCTTCTGCTTTTATCACACTGTAGGTTGGTGCGCGTGCTGAGGTGCGCTCGCCCTGGCAGTGTCTGTGTGAGGTAGAAACAGACTCGATCCCTCACCCGTCATTAGTAGCCTTCTTATTCTTTTCGACTTGCAGTTTTAGGACAGAAACAGTTGCCATTTTTAGCTGCATTGTAGCATTTGTATCCTGGTCAGTCCTTCACTGCCAAGAGGATAGCCATGACAAATGCCCACTGCACCAACTTAAGCTGCTGGCTGTTAGCAAAGGGATGCATGGTTGGCCCGGCTTAACAGTAACTTATTTGAGGCTGACTTACCTCTTCCAGGAATGCCTCATCTCGGCCCCCCTTTTGGTTCTAAGCACCACACACAAGGTAATGCCTCCCACATGTGGAAGAAGTGGCAGTTCAGAGCTTTGGCTCTTAAGGTGAAAACACTGGCCTTGCTGTCACTGCTCCTTCAGAGCCTCTACTCCTGAACTGTGATGAGGGTGATGAGGTGACCCAACTACTGTTTCTGCTTGCTTGTACCAGTGTCACAACAGTACAGTTACTTTATTTCACTTCGGAGGGACAAACTCATCCTTATCAGCTTATTGTGGCTGCATTTTCCTTTCTGCAGGTCAGGGGCATGTGGATTCTCCCTTGTTTGAATGATTGGTTGATATATGCTCTGACAATGGAGCAGGCAATCTGCGACACACCAAGAGTTGGTGTTCACTGGGGAGCTCTCCCTCTCTCTATCTGTGAACAGATGCTTGTGTTTCTGAGGTGGTCAAACAAGCCAGTCAGCCACCAACAACAATGTTACATTCAAAGTCACTTAAATCACCTTTCTTTCCTATTCTGATGACCATTATATCCGTTTCTGAAAAAAGCTCCACTGATAAGATGATGATGTGTGTATGTTTCAGATGTGGATGAGTGTTCAGAGGAAGCCAGGCCTTGTGAGTCTGTAGGGGAGTGTGTTAACAGCATGGGGTCCTATACCTGCACCTGCCCCCAAGGATACCGTCAGATCAATGGCACCAGCTGCAGAGGTGAGTGCCTGAGGAGGTGTGCATTCTCTCTCTCTTTTCTATTTGGAATTTAGATGTTACAGTGGGTAGTGCCAGACACAGTCTGGTATCTATATAAGAAAGTAGCATAGGATAAAAGCACACCTCTCACTTCGGTTCTGTCTCCGTCCTGTCAGATGTTGATGAGTGTGTTGATGATCCCGAGCTCTGCTCCCCCCATGGCGAGTGTCACAACACAGAGGGATCGTATATGTGTGTGTGCGAGAGTGGATTCACTCCCAACCTGGACACACCCTCCTGTGATGGTAAGATGGACCCACCAAACAAAAAACACTCCGCCTGCATGGACAACCAGGGCTTTCTTTTAGCAAATAACTTCTATATATGACCTCTGTGAAGGTTGTCTTGTTATTCCTTTTTTTTTATTTGACAGCTAGTTCACACAAACAGCTATGGACAGGTTGTGACGTAACCATGACACCAGCAAAAAGGGTGAAGTGATGACAACATTCTGTCAACTATCTGTAACTGATCATATTATACTCCTCATATTGTATGTATATTGTCCATTTGTTTGACATGTCATAGCAGGATTAACACAGTTACAATTGATACCATGGTCCTTGTCTATTCGGTGCGTCATTCCAGTGAGTCATGGTCAGAATTAATCTACATAACTACACCTGTGTTCACCCTGCAATGACAAAATGTTCCAACACTACAAACCTGACATCAGCACCTTTAAACGCTCCTGTCCTTCAACCATTCCTCAAAGTAAAATATAGCAGTGCACTAACATTCCTTCACTACAAATGTTCCTCTATCGAGATGCTCCACAGCTGTTATTAGACCTCCTGGCCTCATTCATCTCCTGAACATAGAGGACTGAGCTTGTCCAAACATTTTCCTTGTGATTGGGATTATGAAAGACCAGTGGAATACACATCTGAAGTTGTCCTTTTAAGGGCTTTTTGGTGTATTTAATTTGCATTCTAGTCATATGAAACAATAGTAATCAACTGTGAGACTAATTTGCCCTTACTGGCAAATATGTTTATAACTTGTTTACCTTTTACTTCTGTCATGTTTTCTCACTTCCTTGTGAATAAGGATGAAAGATGAAGAAAGAATTTCACCTTTCTTTTACACATGCTGCTCTTATTTTCTCCACTATGGCAGGAGCCTCGGCCTCTTTGCCAGAGCTGTTTCCAATATATATCCTGCCTCTGAAAAGAGAGAGAAAAGAAAAAAACCAGAGCAGACGGAAGCCTTTGAGCTGGCTGTCTAGACATGGAGGGATATTTGTTGCTTCCAACCTCATGGTTTATGCAGAGGGCTTAGACTGAGGAAGAAGAGTCTGTGTCTACTTCTGTGAAACTAGAAAATGCATGTCTTCTCAATTGCCGAAGTCATCGATTCCTGTTTAATCCTAACATTGAATCTTCCCCTTCCATGTTATTTCTTTAATCTGTACAGGAAACACTGAAGATTAGTTCATTGTACTCTGTGTGTTAGGTTGTAAATGCTCAATGTTTATTTGCTCAGCCAATTTTTAACATGCAATGAAAAGATCATTAAGAAAATCTGCAGTAGATAGTTGTTGCATAAGCGATGAGTGCAGCGATGTTTCCGGCAGAAACTGGAATGAATCAGTCCAGGAAAAAACCTCATGTGACATCTCTTGTCTTCGATCTACAGATATTGATGAGTGTGGACTCAATGAGACTTTGTGTAGTCCTCATGGTTTCTGTGAGAACAGACTGGGTTCCTTCAGATGCCTCTGTGACCAGGGCTACCAGGAGTCTCAAGACGGCCAGGCCTGCGTGGGTAAGTGTTGCAGCTCGGTATGTGTATAGATAGCTAGAAGCATTGTATTTACATATGATGTACAGTATATAATCCGACCCCAACAAGAACCACAGATCATATGCTCACTGTCTTCGTCTTCACCAGGCTTTTGTAATTATTTGTAGATGGTAAACAAAAACCTGTGAAGATTTGTTGTTAGATTCATTAAAAGGTAAAGATTTCACTGCTTAATACCAGATGACCCTTCAACTCTTAATACTTTAATACTTTAATACACACAATCTGATTGTCCCCTATGATAATAATCTGAATATCTTCTGGTGTAGGGCTATCGGTCCAATCAGGACTTAATTCAACTACTGACCAGTTCCAGACACTATTGGAGAGTTTAGCATTTTACATTCCTGGTCATTTACATCATATTCACTCAGGGAAATAGCAACTTTTTTCTTTCAGATTGTCTTTGAAAGGAGCATTGCCAAGTGTTATGGACGTACTATCACTACGGTTAATACAATAAGTAATGTTTAAGAAAAAATGATCTGAGCAAGTAAGCGCTTCATATCTCACACTCCAACCAACAAGGTGAAACGTATCACCAGGAAAATGGGCCAATAATGTAAAAAACAAGGAGATGCTTCTTTCTTGAACATGAGTCAGAGGTGGAAACTATCCATTTACCAGCCGATGTTCATGTTCCAACATTCACCTTTGCTCACAAGCTTTGGGTAATGCAGAAGACTGAGATCACTCTGTCTGGAGTGGGACTCCCCTGTAGGGTGACTGGCTGCCACTGCCAACTCACGCTGCTACATATTGGAATGCTAAAGGGCTCATTTATCACTCCGATTTCCTCAACGTCTAGAGCCTCGAGAAGAGATAGTTAGTTTCCTCCTTTAGTTTACCTGCAGCCCTCTGGTACACCAGCTGCTACTTTTGTTACAGGCACTCACTTTGGCCTGATTAAGAGCTACGGAGTGAGATCAGAATAGAACCGTTGCTCCTGAGTGCTGATACAAAATGGAAAGCCCCAAGGCTCATGTATTTTTTAGTTTTCTGGCCTTGCTGGTTGGCATATATATATAATTATACCTTGGAATGACTTGAAGCTGAAGGATGCTGGAGGTGTCCATGTGCTAACTGGGCTGATCCAGCTCCATCGAGTCTTTATCAGTGACCAAGTACAGCAGTGTAACTATCAGAATGCTCTGAGTCAATGCAATGTGTGATTTATACACACTAACACACACTTCTTCCCGTCTGTCCTTTGGCCATGTTGCTCGGTCGCACCCAAGTTCAGTCCGGCCAGCTGCATCACTCACTGCCAAGCCGTCACTGTACTGTGACTAGAACAGATGGACTCATTACACACACACACACACACACACACACACACACACACACACACACACACACACACACACACACACACACACACACACACACACACACAAACCACACACAGTGGTGGTGTACCACTAACCATTCAGAATGCTGGCCGTCTCTCTACCTTCCATCTATCCCTCTCCTCTTATCAGCGTATTTTTCCTATTTTCTTTATCCTGCCTCTGTCTCGAAACTGCCTAATGCTTCTCTTCCTGTGGTTTCCCCCTTTGTACCTCTTGGCTTCTGCTTTCACTCATCTCTCCTGACATCTCTCTCCTCTCCTCCTCATTCGCCCCATGGAGGCTTTGTAGCAATGCTGCCGGTACAACAGCTTTGTTATGTGTTTAACAACTGTTTAGATGTATTCCTAAGAAACATTGAACCGTCCAACAAGCTTCTTTGTCTCAATTTTGACATAACAGAACATTAACGTGTTGATTCACAAAGGACTTTGGAGTCTGGTTTAGGATTCACAAATTTGTATTTATAATCTAGAGATGTGTAATTGCAAAAGACTCTATTTGTGCCACATGGGTTTCCCCACTGCCACCCCCCTTCAGGAGACTAGCTGGTCCCGAGTCCCTTTACTCTTATGTGAACATGAGCACAGTTTATGATCGACTGCAATAATATTGGACCAATTTTCACTTGAACACTCAGACACCGATTTTTTATTTTCCAGACAACAAATCATTCGAAAAATAATTTGTTCGATACCTGTCTCCGTCTTTGTGACACAGATCTGGCAACACATCCCGCATGGTGTAGAACCAGTCGACCTCCGTGCACTGTAGTGCTGCTGACAAATTTTAAAGGGATCCATGCGTGAAACTGAAAACAAACTTGCTTTCTTTCATCGACGACATTCACAACATTGCAACGTGGTGGGGGGATGTGACCTTCTGCATCTGATACAGACTAAATGCACCCTTTTGATTCTGTATGAGACGCAACCAGCTGTCAGTCAACTCCAATGTAACACTTTTCACATTGATATCAGACAGAACAGCGAAGCTGCACTGCAGAAAATAATTACTGGAACTATTCCACATTGTACTAAATAAAATCAAAACTGGCTTTTCAAAAAGAATGCAGCTGCTTCATTATAATTTTAATGAAAAACAGAAAACACTACAATAACAACTCTTATTGAATAGATAGTAGAACTTTTAATAAGAAAACAAATAAATCCGCTGACAGCTTGACTTGATCTTGCCAAGCATACATGTGACGCTGTGCTGCAATATGAAATAACACAAATAACTGCTGCAAGGGGCGACGAGGAAGGCAGAGACTTTCAGTATTGATCAAATTATTTATCTACTTATACTAGTTTTATATTATTTGATGGTTTGGTCATGAAAATAGATACTGTCGTAACTTGACTCTACATGGTCAAATGTTGGATGAGAGTCCCGGTCCCCAGACCTCTACAGGCTACATTTTAGTCACAGGGCCACCTACTGGCAACATGAAGTATGGCGTATTTACAAACATCATTCAGTTCACAGAAATGTACCTTTTGTTGTCCTTACTTAATAAAACAGCAACATAATGTATAGTTATTGTATGTTATATAGCGCCACATAGTGGATACATGAGTCTGCTCCTTAATGCATAATCCAGTTTATATCAAATATCCCTCTTGCTCTACGCTAACGACACAGTAAATGCCACACAGCCAGGCTTGCCGCTACTAATTTCATTCGAAATTTTTCAGTTCATAAGAGACTTGGACTACAAGCCAGTGTTTGAAGTGAGTTTTGTAACTGTCATTATTCAAACAGGTTGAACACAGAACACAAAGATTGTGTTTGTTTGATGAGGAGGGAACAAAAATCTCCCTCAAATCTGGTGCTGATCACATTTAAAAAAGAAGTAGTGACCAGATGACCTTATCGTAATGGACAGCAGTGTTTGTTCGTTGGTTAAGTTGATGGGTGTAGCCATCACCTGTAATGAACCTTCAGGAAGATTCTTCATCATGAACCCTGAATCATAAAAATGAGGAAAGAACTGACTCAGTGTTAGGCTTACCAATAAACTCCGTCCTGTAGTTGCCAGAAAAACTCCTGAAAAAGTAGTTTTCTGAGAAAATGTAATGGTAATAAAGTCAGTAGTTGAAATGACATGAAACAGCAAAATGGTGATGGACAGTTGCCCAACTGCCCGGCTTCCAAGTGCCATCACCATTTCTAGGATCTTAAACAACATGCATCACTCTTGAACCAAGGAAAAATTGAAGGGTAGTGAAAATGTCCTGTAGCACACCTACTTAACTATAATTCAGCACATTCCAACTGGAAATTCTCTAAAGTATAAACATCGTCATCATACCTCTAAATCAAAAAGAGGAATGGCAGTTTTTTTCCACTGTGACTGACTTGAGCGTACACCCTCCCAGCTGATTCCCAAACACTTCATAGCTCATTAAGATGCTGGCCCATGAGATGGTGCTCTGGACTATTTGAACATCTTGGAAGAATACAGGGAAAATATCCAGCGTCACTGCTAGGAGTGGTTGGTTGGGCTCTGTTGCATTTGGAACCACATTCAGTAAAAGGGTCACTGACATAACACTTTAAGGTGCAACGTTAAACCACTGGAGGTCAGCAAAAATTAGCTTTGGAGCTACTGTTACCTTTTAAGCACGTCTACTGTCATATGTTATCGATCATCTTACTAATTACACAAATACATTCAAACAGCCAGCATCACTTTTCACAGGGTTAACCCCAAATAACAGTGCCTCAAAACGTTTGTAAATCAAATTTAATATGAGTTATTACTGATTTATTGAGCAACACACTGAATAAATGTGGCCGTCTGTGCTTTGAATATTCCATAATACATGCACTGTGTGACCTGATTATTAGGAGGCAGAGTAACAATAGCTTTCATTGTCTTTTCCTCTTCAACAGATGTGAATGAGTGTGAGCTTCTGAGCAGTGTCTGTGGAGAAGCCCAGTGTGTGAACGTCGATGGCTCCTTCCTCTGCATGTGCCCCAACGGCCACGAGTATAATGTCATGATCGCCAAGTGTGAGCCCATTCCCACAGGTAAGCCACCTTCAGCTCTTCTACACATTAAGAATTAAGGCCCTGAAGTACCCAGGAGGGTTGCTTCAAGAACAACTGGGCTTGTGGTAGACACCAAAGAGGTCACATGCCTGTACCATCTTGCCAGTCAGTCAGACCTGAAGAGGCCATTTGGATAAATGAAATGTCTCTGAGAGTTTATCACAAGCCGTTGGCTCTTGATTCAACCATGACCTGGATGATTGAGGAACTTCAGAGACAACGACACTGAGGACATCACTTTGCACCAATAGTTTCATTTATCCTTCATTTCTCCATCAAATCTATAACGTGGAGCATAGAAGTGTTACACAATAGGTAGGGACCACTATGTAAAACTGCCTTCATGAGTCTGAACGGAGACTGTATGATGTTTCATATAAGCTAAGTTCTTCGTTTGTTTCTTTAGTATCAAGCAGCTGTTGGCCAAAGTCAGCGTGTCAGTTCAGTGTGTCAGATACATATTAGAGTCACAGTTTTTTAGATTTCAGGTTGAAACCTGTAGTTTCTTATCGGAACATCAAGTGCAGTTAATACTACAGTTCCCAGTAACTATTGTGGTTTTTGATCATTCTGTGAACAACTTTCGTGCTGCCAATGATGGGAGTCTGCGTATCACCAGCGCCGATCAAGTATCAGCCTGCTGCTCTTCATCCAGCAGGATCACTGCTGCTGTTCCTTCTTGTTCCATTGCTCCCTGCAATATTTCAAACTAATCTGCTGTCAGAAAATTACAATTGTCTTGTTTTGTTGACATATTGTTACAGAATGACCAACAACACATTAGACACACAAGAAAAACCTCCCTTTTCTTCTGTCCCTGTCTTCATCCTTCAGCTTCGTCAGTGGAACGTAAGGAGTGCTACTTCCGTCTCAATGATGAAAACCTGTGTGAGAGTGTGCTGACCAGCCACGTCACTCTGGAAGAGTGCTGCTGTACGCTGGGAGCCGGCTGGGGGGACAACTGTGAGGTTCATCCCTGTCCAGTCAATGGCACAGGTGAGATGGAAGATGAGAAGGGAGAGGAAACATAAAAACACAAATACACTCAGTGTCTTGTTTATATTGGCTTTACATTTATTACAGAACAAGAGAGCAAACGCTCTGTTGAGATAAAACAATGAAGTGTGCAGCCTGTAATCATCCAGTAACCTCTTGTATACCAGATCCCTGTTCTTTGTGTGTACGTATGACTTTCCAAGGTGAACCCCACACATGAAGCCAGTTTCAGACACAATTTATTCTCTTTGAGTCATCAGCTTCATCATGACTCGCTCATTAAATACAAAGTTTAGAAAGATCACTGGGGATACCTGCTACCTTCATGAGGATTCACAAACCTGGATCATGTGGCCACAGCAGATTCCTCTCTTGTTCCCTTTATAGGGACACACAATGTTGTCTTGTGTCTGTCCACAGGGAGCAAAAACCTGCCAATAACATTCACATTCCAATTCTTTTCATTTTCATATTTTGTGATAAACGTTCTTCAAGGCCGTACGGAACTATACTTTTCCATCAAAATGTTTTTAATTTAGTATCTTAGCCATTCTAACAGCTTGAGCATCTCTGCATGCTGATGTTTTGTTCATATGTGTGCTTGACCTACATGTCAACGTTTCCATCCACTTTCAGACCAGTTTAACCAGATGTGTCCATCTGGAAGAGGTTTCATCCCCAGAGAAGATTTGTTGTATGGAGTCCCCACTGCTGACAGCTACAAAGGTAAGAGCTGGCAGCTTTCCACTTAGTTGGAACGTTGGAAATGTAAAACAATTGGATTGAACAGAACCTTAATTAGTGGTGTTAATTAAAGAATTGGTGTTTCTTACTTTCTGGATCTGTTTCTCTACCTCACTGGTGCATAACAGGACATGTGTCTGTCTGTCAGGGTCTCTGTCTTTGACCTTTGAGTCAGTCAGGCCTGATCATGCAGAATGACTGATTCCATTTAATGGCTTTGGTCCAACTGACATCATCAACCTTCGTCTTTGTTTCTTGTTTCAATTAGGAAACAAAAGTGGCCGAATTTAGATCAGACCTTATCTTATTGTGTTATTCAAATATTTGAAATATGGAATCATCATTGAATGATTTCAAGCTTCAACAGTGATACTTTCAAACACAAAACATGTTGTGACTTCATGTTTTATTATCAGACTTAACTACAGATTGTTCCAACATCAGTACATTACAGTACAGTACAACGTTTATACACTACAAGTATTTCCATATGTATACAGTATATATACAGTCTGTGTGTTCCCTGTAGCTTCAATCCTATGTTACCTTCTGTTTGTATACTAAAGCTACATTATGAGACATGCCCATATTAATTTGTCTCAGACATAATGCCATAGTACAGTTACTCTTAGCTCTCTGCACTGTAACACTTGATAAATACTGATAAAATAAGAATATTTAACATGATTGCTGAAACTGTTTGCAGATGCAGATGAATGTACACTGTTTGGCCAGGAGGTGTGTAAAGGAGGCTTCTGTCAGGACACTGTGGGCAGCTACGAGTGTTACTGCAAGACCGGACAGGACTATGACCCCGCCAAACTGGAGTGCAGAGGTCAGGGTCCTGTGTTTGAAAACACCTGTTGAACACAAGCATGCACCAGACCAGCTGCTCTGTTACAGTCACTGCACATTGGTCATGATGGAGGGCCCACTGCACACTTGAGGAGACCAACCAAGATGTTGTTAGAGTGTTTTGAGGGATTAGGAGTTGAATTTTGAGCTAAATAATTTACAGTAAATAATTCTTTGAATGTATTGGTCTCTGCTAATGTATGCTCAGGGGGTATATCTGACATGCAGATGTTTAATCTACTGTCTCTGTTTGCTTTTCTTTCCTGTAGACATCAATGAGTGTCTGGATGAGTCGGTGTGTGTTGGTGGACAGTGTTTGAACACAGAGGGGTCTTACATTTGTTTCTGCACACATCCCATGGTGTTGGACCCCAACAGTAACCAATGTGTCGTTGTTCCTGAGGTGGCTGGTGAGAACATTTTATTGTTTTTTTGCTTTATCAAAGAGTCTGATTAGGCTCACGCATTATCTTGTCGCTCCGGATTGTTTTTGATTTTACAAACAACAAATTCTGGCAACCTCCATATTTATAGGAATTTGGTCTAGTCTTTTGAAAAATTGCATAATGTGTTTTAGCAAATTAGTTTTCACTGTCGTCATCATAAAGGAAGAACAAATAAAAGATAATACATTTTTCTGCAAACTCCATATATTAAATAAATTCATATAACAATGTCAAACATTACAGTAATAATCTGATAATGATACAGGATGATCTTAATGACCTGTTGGCATTAGTCTGGTATATAGTATAGTAGTGTAGTATAGTAGAGTGTAGTATAGTGCAGAGTAGTGTAGTATAGTAGAGTATAGTGTAGTATAGTGTAGAGTAGTGTAGTATAGTAGAGTGTAGTATAGTGTAGAGTAGTGTAGTATAGTAGAGTGTAGTATAGTGCAGAGTAGTGTAGTATAGTAGAGTAGTATAGTATAGTATAGTATAGTATAGAGTAGTTTAGTATAGTAGAGTGTAGTATAGTGTAGAGTAGTATAGTGTAGAGCAGTGTAGTATAGTAGAGTGTAGTACAGTGTAGAGTAGTATAGTGTAGTGTAGAGTATTTTAGTGTAGTATAGAGTAGTGTAGTGTGGCGTGGCGTAGTTTAGTTTAGCGTAGAGTAGTATTTGTATCTTGTTAATTAGTTGCTTAAAACTACATATTGATGGGTGTATTATAATATCTGTTTGTGTGTGTCTGTGTTTCTGTGTGATCACGAGCACAGAGCAGCATGAGGTGGAGCAGATAGACTTCCAGGGTATCTGCTGGCAGAGGCTGACAGAAAGCATGGCATGCATGGAGCCGCTGGGTCCCAACAGGAAGACCACATACACTGAGTGCTGCTGTCTGTATGGAGAGGCCTGGGGCATGGACTGTGCACTGTGCCCACAGAAAAACACTGGTAAGCACTGGACTACTACACACTGCTCTAACCATGTACCCCAGTGCAGACCTGGATACACCATACTGTATGTCAGTGACTCCCACATAATATTGTGTGTGATGAACAACGCTTCCCCGCATTGACACAAGGTGACTCCGTCATGTAAACCTGCCAGGACACATCACTTTCAGGAAGGGTCCTGCCTCATGTTTTATGTGTTTTCTGTCTCTCTCAGAGGATTATGCTTCCATGTGTAACCTTCCTATCGGTGGTGGGCGGCGTCCGTACGGTCATGACGCCCTTGTTGCCGGGCCAGTCCATGAATATGAAATGAGCCCAGACTATTCGCCGTCACCTGAGCAGCTGGGTGTCCTGCCCTTCTACGAGAATGAGGAATGTGAGTATTTCAATATAAATCTTTCTGTACGTGCTTAAGATTGTCATCAAGATCTTTCAAGGGACAGAAGCTCTGCTTTTATGTGGCTGGCATCAAGACTAGTTTGTGTTTATAGATTTTTCATCAGTTGATATCAACTTGAAGAATGGAAAATGAGGGATAACTACCTCTTTGAAGTTGCTGTGTGGCTCATTGATACACTGTAGAAGGAAGTCATCAGTTTTCAGTGGCTTAGAAAGTCTAAAACTGCAATTAGTTATTAATTAGGTTATTGTATGCGGATGAAATTATATGTAAGTATTTGATCCCTTGCCAAAAGTTTGCCCACTAACAAAGAAATGAATGGTGTATACTTTTAATAGGAGGTTTATTTTAAGAAGTTCTAAGGAATCTCTCTTTGTACCTTCACACATTCGAACCTCTTTTATATTTGACGCAGCTAATAAAGGAGGGCCGTCACAGGACTGAAGGGTAGTTGGCTGAATTTACACCACTGACCCCAAGCTGATTGTCTTTACTGGATTCAGTACTGTAATATCACAAAAAAACTGATGTTAATCTGCAGCTCAAATACCTGACCAGAGAAGGTTTTGAGAATGTTTGGACTCAGAGTCGACCGGAAGTAGGCAGCACCTGAAAAATATTGAAGAAGTTCGCACAAGCAGAGCACGCCTCCTCTGCACAGCATTCTTCCTCTAATAAAGCTTACAAATTGTGGCGCATTGATTTGAAAATGACACACTTTCTTATTGTTATTTTACAGATCCATACAAGGCATTTGAGGGCCTGCGAGCAGAAGAGTGTGGTATACTGAACGGCTGTGAGAATGGACGCTGTGTGCGGGTTCAGGAGGGTTACACCTGCGACTGCTTCGATGGATACACTCTGGACTTGTCCCGGATGGCCTGCATTGGTAAGAGAGCAGTCATATCCCCCAAAACACAAGCATAAACAACAATATCAGGAATAGGATGTGATGATTGAGGTGTTTGTCTCTCCTCCCCAGATGTGAATGAGTGTTCAGAACTCAACAATCGCATGTCACTGTGTAGAAATGGAAAATGCATCAACACAGTGGGATCCTACCAGTGTGAGTGTCTGCCAGGCTTCACTGCCTCCGACAAACCCAACTACTGTGTGAAGTCAGCGAAACACCAACACACAGCGAGTGTGGACGGACACTAGGGGGCGCCAAGTGACTCTAGAACCACACGCACAAGCTTGTATTCTTATACTTGTGAGGACGTCCACTGACCACATTCAGTCGTTGCTAGAAACACTAAAGTTATCTCCCTGCTTTGCTTTATAGCTCCCACCAACACCCCCAAATTCAAAAACACTTCACAGCTGCACTTAAACAAAGCTTTGAGATTTGGGACAGTCTGGCAAAAATGACATGTACCAATAAATGAGGTGAATCAGGTCTGCCCTCCATCAGTCCGAGTCACTTTCTGCATTCCCTTCTACATGACTAAGGTGTTTTCACAGGACTTATATTTTATTTGATGTCTATTGTCTTCTTTTAGTGTTTTACCAATTTTTACATTTTTGAATAATCTATTAAAAAAGTAAAGTTCCAGTGGGCCGTTTTCTAGAAAGCAACGTCATCTAAATTACAGAATTATTATCAAATTACTAATTGCAAATTACTACCTTTCTTTTGTTTGTTTGGCTAATTTCTTAAATAAATAATTCAACATTGTGAGAATACACTTTTTCCCCGAGTCAGACTGAAGACTGAAGGTGTTGTACCCTGTAGACCCGGTTCAAGACTGCGTGACTGCTCGCTCCCTCCACTTCAGTACGAAAGGGGTTTTCCACAGTTGTCTTTGCAGGAGTTTGTCTAACCAAAGAAAATAACCCTGCGGTCATCTTGCATATCTCAGCTTACGGTTAAGTGAGCCAGGACGACAGCTAAGAATTTATCATTATCAAACATTTCATTTCATTTCTTCAGACTTCATTTAGTTACGTCAAATGTCGTCTGTGGGCCCAACGTCAGGGCCAGGGAGGGAGCAGTCTTGTGGCTGTGATTCTTACATGCCGGTTTCCATTTGATTGAATCAATTCTCTTGCTGATATTAATATTTTCTTATAGCAGGTAGGGCAATGAAAGGTGCTATCATGTTGCATAAGTAGAAATGCAACTGCAGCTTCTGCTTCAACAACATTTAAAAGACCGTCTCTAGTCCCCCAACTTACAAATGCTGTAGTAAATCACAGGAGTGTCCTTTTCATTTCTTGCAGAGCAGCAACTGAGTGCAGTGACTTCTGCAGTCTTAGACAGATGGATCAACTGTATGTTAAATAGTTTTAGCATGTAACTCCTCTACAAAAGGCAAAGTGTCATCTTTACATGTAACACAGACATAATCAATCTCCTCAAATCTCTTTAAAATAAAGTGACTACGTATATTTCTCACTACGACAACAAGTACAACTGAAGCTGGAATGTCATTTATTTTGTAGGGAATTGTTCATAAACAGAAGTATTACACATATTGTAACTTTGACATCGGGGCATCACCAAAGAGACTGAAACTCATCCTCATGGTAAAATGAATGTGTTCACCAGGTTTCAGTGATCCACCCAGTTGGTGAGATATTACCAAAGTAATTTAGATTGATTGATTACTGTCACTATTCTGGAGCTTCACCACCAGTGTGCCTTAACAAGTCTGTTGTGAGAAATCATATTTTGTTTGTATTATTTCACCTCGTATATGAAACCAATAAGCTGATCACGTTTCATGATGGCCTCTGATTTGAACATGATACGTGTGACTTAATGTGATGGTAATGCTAAATTGAAGCCCAACAACTGTGAGGTAAATGTGTTCCTGAATATGAACACGGATTGCAACCTAGGATAAGTGTGTGTTAACCAGTTTGTCTTTAAGTGAGATTTGATCCTTAAAAGTATAGAAATACAACACACACATGCACACGCACACCTACTTACTTAATCAAGGCCCATATATTCTGCACTGTATAAGATACACATAATGAAACAAACAATAATTTACTTGTGATGAAGAGTCATCTACTATGTGCTGCCTATGTCGGGAATAGAAATACAGAATTGTATAAATGTATGTTTTGTCTGGTGCTTTTTAAAGTTTGTTTCGTATTGTTTTTAAAAGGAGTTTTATGTGCGTGTTCAGAGGCCGTTTTTTCATTTCACATATTGACAAACCCTGTGGACATGTGTCGGGGGATCCAGTTGTATTTGGTACCCAGTCAAACTGATTGTGGATATTTAATTCTGTGACGAGGCCAGCTGTCTGCTCCCTCTCTTCCTCCATCCTCTCCCTCTGTCTGTCGTAAATACAAGCTCGTTTCTACACAACAGCACCACCAAGTAATGCAGGATGTTCATTTCAATGTACCAAAAGAATCAGCTAATGTAAAGCCGTTGCTTTTTTTCATGGGATTTTGTCTTGAATGGTGGTGAAAGACAAACGGCAAGTTTGAAGTTCCTCACAAAGAACTGTTTTTTTTGTTACCTGGTATTCCTTCCACCTCCCTCGTGTCTTGTGTGTTGAGATGTCTGTTTTGTTTTTCATACCTCTCTTATCTGTGTTTCACTGCAAAGTCTTGCCAGGTTGCAAAGCTGCTATGGGGCAGTGGTGGGGAGAGAAGAAACTTGTGTACATTTAAACAAAAGACTGGAGAAAACAGCTGATGTATTTGGGATTTGTACATGAATAAATAGCTTTTTTTTCTATGAATTCATATTACAATGTACATTAAATCCCTTGGTAATAAACCACAACTTGTAATATTTACATTGACTGGCCTGTTAGATTTGATTGTTAAACACATGGTGACCCACTGGTGCCTGTTCCAGCCGTCCACTGTCTAATGTCTGTATCGGTGGTTTCCATTGAAGGTCCTTGGTGTCAAAGTGTTTGCCATATGATGAATCTGATAAGCGCAAACAGATTTGAAGAATTAAAACACAGTGACTAAGACCAACTGTCGGAGAGAGAAGAAGCCCTCACTCTCATTTCTTTTTTTACAGTGCAATTATTATTTATCATAATGTTCGTTAAGGCGGACACTTAAAACGTGTTACTCGTGTTACTAAACAGTCGGATGCAGTACTGACAGACGCTGCCTGTATATTATGTCTACTACTTGCTCCAATAAATGCAGGTCCTGATGTTTTCTGTTGAGGGGAACTTCCGACGAAGAAGAGACTCGCCTGTGGCTCGTTGCCCCGCAGGTGAGAAACACACATCTACGGCATGTTACACGGCAGCTGATATTAGAAAGAGATTCTGTGCTTCCAACTTTCTCTCTGAGTGATCCATTTATATCTTAATAGCTGGAACCACAACCTCTGTCTCCAGTTTTGTACTAAATTTTGTCGAATGACATCATCTGTTGTAGAACCGAATTAAGCAGAGCAGAAGCTTGTGTTGTCCTTCCGTGTTTGGCGACATGTCTTGAACAGATGGAGTTCTTGGATGACTTCATTTCAGGATTACTGACTTTACTGCAAAGATCACATCGGAACCATGACCTTTTCCAGCCTGGCTCACCCCAAACAAGGAAATTGCTGGCAACAAGCAACAAACAAAGCAAGATGCCCAAAAGGAACTTGGTGATGTCCCGGGCATAACTGAATACATCGCACAGCTAAACATTAGATATTCATGCATTGATGAGTCTTATTGCTATTTATGTAGTTCCAGTATTGTGAGGTCTGTTCAGCCGTCAACTAGTTGTATGCAGACTGAACACTCACAGCCCTGAGTGACAGCCTCCTCTCTACACGTCAGCATGCTGTGTGATTACCCTACGTGCTCCTGCTCAAACACAATGTGCTCTCTGCCAATTGATGGTTCCCACATTTCAGGTTTTGCTTCTCCATCTCCAGCAGCCATCTTTCTTCCCTACCGTTTTCACAATGAAACACGTACGCACTTACACACACACACACTCCCTTTGTTTGGTAGTTAGGTATTTAACTTGATTATATAATGTGTTTTTTTCTGATGGATATGAGCTCAGTTTACCTGGCCGGGTCATGAATCTGTAATCTGTATTCCCTCTGAAAATGATTGCCTGTCGAGATCCACGGACAGAAAAACCTTTGTAAATTGAATTAACTAATGACGTATTATCCAAAGACACCAAAAACCAACCTGTTGCAGAGCGGCCCTTTGAAGGGTTGGTAATCAGCTGTACGGTGGCCTCGGAGGCAAACAGCAGCCCCACTTCCCCTAACAGAGGCAGACTCCTCCCACTCTCTGGGATACTAAAGCCTGATTGGGCGGTGAGTCCATCTTTTATCAGGTGCTAAATTGCATCAAGGGATAAACCAAAAGCTAGATTGCAGTGTATTTTGATATAAATCCTATCACAAAGGATGTGAGCGCTCAACAAAAAGTCAATGAATCGAGTGTTCTTTGAACACTGAAGGTCTGTTGTGTGAGCATTCAGAAGTAAGAAGTGGAGTTGGGAAGATTTTAGGTTAATGGTGCAAGCTATGAATAGCCCGAGTGTTTCTTAGTGAAAGACAACTGAGTGATGGAAGGTAAGGCTATAATCAGTACAAAAACCTTTATCGCCGGGTGATATTCTAAATCTGAGGGTATAATCCTGCATTATGAATCCTCGTTCTGAAAAGCCGCCCCGATTTCTGCTGTAAATGTCTGATAGTGTGAGACAACAACAATCTAACAGAGCGTGTCTATATCTGGCGAGCCTTTGGGCTAAATGGAGAATCTGAAAGAACACACTGATAAGTATTCTGTGTGTACTGTAGAAAGCGTATATCAGCAGGACACACTGCAAGAGGCCTGCTGCTCACAGAAACCTGCTGACACAGGAACATCAGAATAGGTCGGTTTAAATCTCCTAAACACCACAGACAAACTATCTGAAGTTTATGGGAATGGACGGATAAAGATGGCCGCCCATCCATCCAGTGGACATAAAGACAGACAACCTTTATACTCACAGACAACTTCGGCCTTGTGTCGGATGTTTAGTGGATCTTTTCGGTGCACTTGCAACTTGTTGCATTACTAATTTTTCAAGTTCGAGGAATGAACAGCTTTCAGCTGAGAGAACAACTTGTCTTTTGTTTTCTCAGAATATTGTAGATGTTAAAGGTTGAATCCTCTGTGCTGTCATGTTAAGAACCTCAGTTTTCAGTTGTGATGCTTAAAGGTCCTGTGATATGTGATGCCGGGACATCACTGCAGCAACATGAACATTTACACGAGAAGGTTCCTCATTAATCTTTAATTAAATCATTAAGAAACAATATGATTCTGTTGGCGTGTCCGGAGAGTTCAGTTATCAATGAATTTACGCTGCTCTTTGTTTCTTTTTAACAAACTTGTATTGTTTATTCTTTTTGTTATTAACAAGTTCAGTCCAGCGATGGACAGACGCTTCTGCAGGAGCAGCATGAATTAAGTAGAGTTAGCTGAAGCAGGCGTAATGTGCATAATATTAATCCTTCACATTGTAATGATTTAATTGTAATCTTTTGCATATTTGCATTGCTGCTGTGCGCCACAGTGTCTGAAACAAGCAGCGTGCCCACGCGTTGTGCACCCGCCTATGTGGTCTTTATGTCTGAATAATGCGCCCCAAAGCAAACGCTTTGCGCTGAATCAAGGAATGCACCAACAATGTGCCTGACCACACCTCGTTTTAAGACCGACACACAAATGGCTGCACAGACGGGCGCAGGTATACTGAAACAATGGCAGCCGCTGTTTTCCATCGGGGGTGAAAGATAGGGCCAATATTTCTCAACACACCACACTGAATAGTCAAGCTGCTATCTGCTGTAGACCTGCGTCCAGCAGAGGCCAACCAGACAGGAGTTAAAGGGAAAATCCTCTCATTGTCGTGTTTATCACAGCTGCATTATTTGATATAAGAATTTTTAAATAAGAAGCTACAATATTTTTTAACTTGTACTGTATATTAAGCCAGCTTATCAGATTTTGAGTTTATTGTGCTTTCACAATGCACCACTAATGTGCTCTGATTTTGAAGTCAAGTCCCAGTAGGAAATAAAAAACGTCTGTATAGTCTTGCAGGCATCAATGGTTCAATCAATTCCATGAAAACATTCTCACCATCATTGTACAGTATATTAGATTGTGTCACGTCCCTCTCAGTTGCAAGGCTGCATACTGATATGAGCAGAGCTGTCCTGCACACCAACCTTTGTTTCCAGTAAACTCAGAATCTATTTATAGACAGTGTGTGTGAAAGACAGAGAGAGAATGTGTGTGGAAGTTATTGGACAGACAGAGTTCACTTCAGCATTGAAAGCAGGTTGTTGTGGATCAGTGACTTTATCACTGATCACAGATAATACAAGATGACGATTAGCATTCCGGAGCATTAATGTTTGTGTGGATCAGAGCGAGGTAAGTGGAGCCTGAAACAATGGCGTATGCGTGTGTGTCTATGTGGAGAACAGAACTAGAAGTTGGCTGGGAACGATCCATCAATCAAACAGCTTCTGTTTTATAATATACTGTACGAGGCAGGTGACACTGGATATTCTGAGATTTTGTTTCTGTTCGTGATTTGTTTCTGCATCGCTGTTCATTCCTGCTGGTGGAGTGTGATCATAACTAGCACCACTGCAGGGCTATCAGTCGATCAAAGATGCAACTCTGCTGCTCCCGTCAGCTTAACGGATTTCAGCTCATTATTCAGCTGCGACTTTACTGTTTTGATTGACTCTCATGGCTCTCATAGTTTGGTTTTCCGATACAGGAACTGAACAGATTCTGTACGCTACTTGCTCTGCACAGAAATTCTGACACACCTATAATAACTAGCAACTATCTCGGGAACATGGTCGCATTTAGCACCTGAAGAGCCAGACGTCTCCCTCAGGAGTTCACTCTCAAAGAGTGAAACATCCACAGAAGAACATGGGCTGACGGCCTGTGCTTTCACTAAAGGTGGAAATAATGATATAATAATAGAATAATGGGATTATCTGAGACATGGCTTGTAGCCCCACTTGCTCTTAATTCTGTGTTCAGTCCGTCTAAGAACAACTGCTGCTACAACCTGATTCACCTATCTTGGTAGTAATAAACTTCATTTGATGCTGTTCTACATGATGCATTCAATTCCAGCATTGTAATAGTAGCAATCATACAGCACCTTGTCGGAAATGTGAGTGAGACAATACAATTTGGGGTTGAATTCTTCTTGTCCAGCCAGGCAGCAGGATGTGTGCTCAGTGTTTTTGTTTAGGCAGACATTTTTAGAAGGCCAGAGAGACAAAACAATGAGAACGACGTCACTAGGGTGGATTATGGGATGGTTGACCCTCTCACACAAATACAGAGCAACAGGGCAGGCAAGCACACACACACACACACACACACACACACACACACACACACACACACACACACACACACACACACACACAGGAAGGGGTTTGGCTGAATAACACTCAGAAATCTTGATTTTGAATGATTCACTTAAACATCGTAACTTAAAATGCGTCTCATTAACTGGGTTACGTTATCGTGGACGTTGCTGAGGACTGACGTGCAGAAACCAACACTAAAATGCGCACAAACACATTGTGATACATTTCCTGCTCCGCTGTTTTCCACTTTACCTTGTGTGGTCCCTATATTTAGCTCGGTGCAGGGAAACCAACCAACACAGGCAGGAAAACTAAGTTGGGAATGAATTGAAGGAAGTCTACTGGCCGTTTGACAAACAACTTACACATCGGAGTCAGTGCTAGCTGATTGTGCAGCAGCAGTGGATGACTCAGAAAGCAGACTAGTAGACAGATGTAGAGAATGATAGAGATTCATCTGAAGAAATGGTTGGGAGATATTTCCTTCCAACGCTGACGACTGGAGCGCTATGCTGGGCTCAGTGTCGGCCTTGAGGATCCAGGAGGTTTTCAGCAGACGGTGTGTCGATGTGGTCTGTCCGTAGAAATCTGAAGACTGAAAGTAGCAGATGAGGTATGTATGTAGTTAAAACATGCTTATATGTATTTGAACCTGCAAAACTAAAACCACGTTGAAAGCCTGACAGTAAGATCTGCGAAGGAAGTTATGTGGCTGTTGGTTTGTGTGTCTGTATGTATGTCAGGCAGCAAGTTTACACAAAGACTAGCTGGCTAAGTTTGTAAGAAACTTGGCCGAGGTGTTGCATGGACAAAAGAAGAACTGGTTACATTCAGGCTCAAATCCCTTTAGCAGAGCCTTGGTAGAGGTGTGAGCTGTACGGACTGCCCCTTTAGTTTCAACTGTAATGTGAGTTTGATATCTTCTGGGGCAGTTCTGTGCTGGCTGGTCGTCGATCGTGTCTGTTATTGCACACTCCCATCCCTCATTTGTTCAGAGGGATCCTGGTTCTTCCCACGACCAACTTTAGGATGCATATTTCAGAGTCCTGTTGTAATTGTTTTCCATGCACCACGTGATTCAAACTACTACATAACTGCATGTGTGTACAGTGAGTGTATCAGTGTATTTCAGATGCAGCATGTCTGTCAAAGGAGGAAAAGAGAGTGAAGAGCTTCAGCAGATGAAACGCATCAGTTGGTCGTTTCACTGAGCAAATTTCACGTCGTCTATCATTATTGTTTTTTATTTGTAGTGAGTTTGAGTTAGAATTTCAGCACCTCCATTACAATACAAAAGACAAAGTTAGTTTCAGGTTGTTTCTGGTTTAGCACACCTTCTCTTTGGGTCTGTGCAGCTCACACACTACTCACTTGTTTATTGTATGTCTAGTGGAGGATGAACACACATGTTGACGGAGCTTCCCTGACCTCTGCCCCTGCAAACCGCCTGCACGCTGCAATGTGTCATCCTGTGTCTTTAAATTGTTGGATGACCTTTCTTCTAGTGGTGCCATCTGGCTCCCTCCCGTCCTCCTCAAAGTCTATTGGCACTATGCTCAGCACAAAAACTCAAACAAGTAGTTCATCCATCGAGAGTCAGCAGAAGGCTGCTCCTCTGTTCGTACGATCAGGAGTTGAGAATGATTGAGAACGATCACACATCCATGTGGCTTGTTGCCTGGAAGCATGCGCTCGCTGAACTAAGCTGTTGTTATCAGCTTACGACTATATCACGCATCAGAAACACATCTTCGTGTGTTGTTGGTGACCCTCCGTCCGCCATGTTGAAAACACTCACAACTAATCTGCTCCGCCCCCTTTTCAGCCTCATAGCCACTTTTTCTGGAATATTCTGATATCTGCAGTGGGCGGAGTTTCGGCTCGGACCTTCAGCTTCCCGGCTGAGTTGCTGTCGTTCCCAATCGCTTCCACTTTGTTATAATAACTGACAGTTGACTGTGGAAATGTCACAACTGGACTCGTTGCACAGGTGGCTCCTATCACAAGCACCACGCTGGAATTCACTGAGCTCCTGAGAGCGACCGATCCTTTAACAAATGTTTGTAGAAACGGTCTGCATGCCTTGGTGCTTGGGTTTATACACTGTGGTCACGGAAGTGATTGGAACACCTGATTTCAATTCTCTGGAGGTGTGAGTGAACACCTTTGGCAATATAGTGTATTGGAATGCTATCGAGTCAAATAAAATGACAGATAACGACTTGTTAGTTGCAGAGATACAGTTTCATTTTCTCTTAAATTAAAGGAGGTAAAGTGAAAAAGTGACTAATAAAGACATTGTGAAGGTTAATAGAACTGTCAGCAACTCAGTGACAGATACTGCAGACATGAAGTTTTACGTTTGACTTCAGTAATTCCACCAACATGTCAGCAACTGGAGCCGCTCTGTTTGAGGAACTGGAGCACACAGACTTTTCTTTATTTACTGGGTTCAAATGGGTTTTCTAGCCTCTTTGGATCATTGTCCAACGATAAAAACACAGAGAAACATTGATACCTACCCTCAACAAAATAAAGCAGTGTGCTGCACTTCTTCTGGGCTCTGTGCAGCGAGGGGCCTCAGTCTGCATGAAACCACATGAAATCAGTGCATCAGGAAAGAGGTCAAGGAAAGAGAGTGATAATATGCTCAGTTGAAAGTTACAAACCGACTATAGACGCCTGGACATTGAAACCATGGACCGTTTAAATACATAACATTGATTATCTCTTAACAATGGGTGTCAAGTAGAGGGATGTATTAGGCTTCTATTCTTATAGTTGTTGAGTTGTAGGCAGGAAAAAAGGACAATAGTGAGGATGTGACTGACTTCGACAAGGTCCAGATACTGATAGCTGGACAACTGGAGCGAAGGCCGGCCCGCCTGGTGTGATCCTACAGAAGAGCTTCCATCGCATACATCGATGGAAAATGTAATACCGACTGTGATCAAAAGGTGTAAGGACTCACAGTCCATTGCAACTTGATGCATACGGGGCTGCTCAGCATCGCCCTCCCTGATCTCAATCCGACCTATGAACGTCCAACCTGACAAGTCACAGAACGTAATGGATCTGCTGCTGATGTCTCACTTCCTGAGGTCCTGTGGCTGTGCTGTTATGTTGGTGGTTGTAATGTTGATCCCATGACACTGTTATAAAGCTGTGGCCTGACTTCATCTGTAGTCTTTTGAACATGGTGAGGTGTATCTATTAGGACACATCAAAGGATCATGATGACACATTAGATGTATATTGATGTCTCTGACTTTCCTGATGGGACTTTCTGCAGACACAATAAGTAACAATGTCACTCAAAGCAGTTTCTCTTGCTGTGTTATTATAACTGAGGTTCAGGAACAACACCCCACCAGCCACTCACAGCTAACTCGCTCAGCGTTACATGCAATCACCTGTGCATACCTATAGAAGCATCTTTCACTCACCCTCTTTTGCTCCTTTTCATCTCAGTCCTCACGTCCATACGTCCAGTTCCCCCGTGGCCACAAAGCAAAAGGTCCATGGAACTGACACCGGTTGTCCCTGGTCCATTCTGTCTGGATCAGCATGCTCTCCCTGTGTCTTTGTTTCCTTTTTGCCAGGTGCTCCAGTTTCTGGAAAGACCTGTAGCTTAAGGATGTATGAATCTATCCATGTATCGCTTCTTCTTCTCCATCATTGAAAGGAACCCCGGGAGATTACGAGCCCTGCCGAAGCTCACCGAGTCTCAACCCCCGTCCTAGGCATTATCCTCAATCATCAGATGTGTGTCAGACAACTTTATAATTCTACTTCTGTGTGCATTAAGTTCACCTGTACAATGACCTGAACAACTCATACAACAGCACCTGTGGACAACAGCATCAAACAGATCTACAACGAGTGTCCCGGCCTCTGGAAGAAGATACACAAACCTTCTCGTTCCTTTTCCCCCTTGTTTGGGCTTCGTCCAGTCTCTGCTGTCTGGAACTGCCTGAGTTTCTTGCACATGTTATGTGGTACGTTGTGGGTACGTGTTTAGAGAGGAGCAGGAGGGGCAGAATGCTGGTGCCCCCTGGTGCTGTGGGGGGGCAGACATGGTCAGCCATCATAGACTGCAGCTGATGGGGCCTGAGGAAGATAGTCTCAATCAGGCGGCAGCAGTCTGGCCCCCGAACAGGTGGCGCTGTGGGGTCGACTGCAGGCCTCCCCACACCCCGGCCCTGGACTCCTGCATCTTTTTGGGGGGACCTTAACCTCCCTGGGTCTCGTCCCCACACACCAACACCAACCTATTCTTATTATTGTTGTTGCTCATGTTGCTCAGCTACGCAGAAAGAAAACACAACAGCAGACGAGAGGACGAGAACATGTCCATGTGTGGGAAAATACCAAGACAATCCATGTTGATTACCTGCTTGTTGGTTTGGGCCGGAGAGGGAGGGTCCCTCTGCTCCACCAGGTATCTGCCAAGGTGTCAGATCTCTCAAGGCCAAGCAAAGATGTGAAATTAAATTTGAGGAAAGAAAGTGCGACGATACTTATACAGTGATCTTATTTATTCACATATAATCTTGTATTAATATACTGGGGACTCATCAGGAGATGCTAAAGCTCTGAGGAACCTCCTGGTTACAGCATGTCAGGATTAGTTTGGGTCATTGAAGAGACTCGACGCCATAAGATCATCAGCATCCGTGTGTCCTGTGGGTCGGTTCACCTTCCAGGGCTGTGCTGGCTCACTGGGAGTCTTGGAAGTTATTAAACTTTTGTTTCTCATTTAGTCTTAGTGGCATATTTGACTATTTTCCAATGAAAAACTGTATGTGTCTAAGACAATATGCACCAGTGTGTTTGTTCTATGTTGTGATTTTATTTTATTAAAAAAGTAATATTTAAATTGTTTACCATTGTGGTAAAAAAAACACGTAACTTCTCGATTTAATGTCTGAAGCTGTGACGGGTGCCTTTACAGTCAAACAGTCTGTAAAATATTAATAGTGCCTGGAACAGCTTGCAGGTTCTATAATGTCCCTCAAGACTCAACATGTATTATCTCAAAAGATGGAAGTCTGTTATGCAAAAAGGTTCCATACATCATTCAGTTGGACCTACTTACTGGAGTAGACTTCAATACAAACCATCTGGCAGCAGCGCCGTCAGCTCATCCGGTTGCTGCAATTAAGACAAATGAGCCATTAAAGCCACTTCAACAACCTGCGGGACACGTGGACGATGTGAGAACATATTGAATCATGTATCAGGGTTAACTTTCCAAGTCCAAGCTGACGTCTTCAAATCGGTTGTTTACATCCAACCAGAAACAAAACACAGCTGGAATGACGAGAGAAGGAGAACTGATCAGGATCAAGAGCCAACGACACTAATTCATGTTAACTATGATACTAATTGGGAAAAGCAGGTTTAAAAACATTTTACTTTCCAGGTAAAACAGCCGACAGCTGGTTCTGGTGCAAACTGGAGGATGAAAGAAACATGACAGATTATTACATTGTGATAATTTAATTTTAAGAACTCAATCACTTCAATCCAGTTCAATTAAATGTTATGTAAATAGTCAGAATCCCAAAGCCTTGATGAGCTTCATAATCTGTACAGTGGGACATTCTTCGTCCTGAGACCCTCGAGTGAGGAGAAACTTTTAAAAGGGATCAAAATTGAAGAAGAGCTGCAGAGGAGCGATCATGACAAATATCTGATACATGTTTTATAAAATACATTTGACGAATGGGGATACAACATCAGAACATCAGTGGCACCTGCAGGGACGACCTGCGATCACTGTTTCTAATCCGTCCCTGTGCAGCCGTCCACATGTTTCCTACTGCAGTCACGGATCTCTTTACAAGCTAATGAACTTCTTTAGGCTAAGGAGGTTATGTAGAAACAGAACATATGAATTGTTACAAACACACGCACACACACACACACACACACACACACACACACACACACACACACACACACACAAACACACAAATACAATCTGCTTAAGCTGTTCTACCAGCTGTCTGAATCCAAGGTCAATGTAACATCTGTCTAGTAGACTAAACATCCAAACTTATCTGGTCTGCTCTGACCATCAGATTCCTTCCAGGTGTTTCCCTGTAAACTTGCAACTCCGACAGTCACATAGTACCAATCAATATCTAATGGAGATGTTCTGTTTAACACCAGATCACTGATACCCTGATACAGTCGCTGTACACCTGCACAGCAAACAGACACACCCACGTTTATTATTGTGTGCAATCAGTATACATGTTTTTGATAATAAAAGAATGCTTTCAGTTGACTTTTTATACACTTGTCAAAAACATACTTATACATTTGGCC
>CAAKHC010013415.1:0-10809 GCA_901007825.1 Macroramphosus scolopax
TTAGACGAGGGATCAGGCGGAGCTCCCAGGTGGAGACAGGACACCAGCTGCTCTCTGGTCATCACCAACATCACTGCTGAGGATGCTGGTCTCTACATCTGCCAACAGAATCGATTGATGGTTTCTGTGCTTCTACATGTTATGACAAGTGAGTTTTATTCCTCACTGGCAGTGTAAGTACAATAGCTTCATTCAGATGAGGCCTCAAGTTAGTACCTGAGTTCACGTGGAAGGTTCACATGCTGTGTGGATCATTATTGCAAAGGAAAGGGAAAAAAGGATGTTAAAGAAAACATGAGCAATGTTATGTAATTGTAATGTGAACTTAACAGGGGAAGTTGTAACACTTTCTTTCTTTCAGTCCCTCATTCTCCGCTAGTTGCTGACCCAGAGAGAGATGGAGAAGTCACACTAGAGTGCTCGCTGGAGAGATACTCCATGCTGGATACTTGTGAACCGGGAAGCGTCCGCTGGGTGGGTGAGAACGGCTCCGTGCTGCTCGATAAAGGAGATGGATACGAGTTCATCTCCCAGACCAGTTGTGTCTCTGTTCTGACTGTGAAGCGTCAGAGTGGCCGCAACAGGACATACACCTGCCAGTTTGTTAAGGAGAACCATGTGAAGATAACGGCTGACTACACAACGGTCTTCAATGGTAGAAATCAGTGATCAGAAATTGTGTTTGATTTGCTGGTCAGCTATGGAACAGTGGATTGTACCTTTGAGATAATGTTGGTGTTGCATCCCTCTGACTGCAGATCCCTCTGCTGACTGGAGCTTCAACATCATTGGTGCAGTGGTCAGGGCGGTGGTGCTGCTGGACTTCCTTATTATCACAGCTGCTCTCATCAGATTCAGGAGGACAGAGACAGTGACAAAGGGTCTGTGAACAGTACAGTGTTAACTTGAATAGAATGTTACACATATTATATACAATAAGAGTTAAAGGTCAAATATCATACGATACGACACCCGATGGTACCGGACGATCATCAACTCACAATATGACACCCAACTGCATGGTGACTAAACAATAAATGTGTTATTTTCCTTTTAAAAAATGAACCGATTTACTTGCTTGAAAGGTAACCAGAGCAGTGAAAGTAAGCACATACCTTGTAGCACATCAACCTTTAATTCAATAGTAAGAATGAGAATGAAGAGGATGAGAATGTTTTGATTATTAAATTGTTTTTCTTTCTATTCAAATTGTAAGTGCTTTTTTGTGACTTATTTACCCTCCATAACTCACCACTTATGGAGTGTTGAAACATGATTTAAAGGGGACATATGACCTTCTTCAACAAGTTAAAAAGGGTCTATGAGTTCCACAAAACATGTTCCTGAAGTTGTTTGCTCTCAAATAGCTTTTTGATGAAGATTCTTGCCTCCTTCTACTGCCCTCCGTCTGTGTCCGAGTCTGAGTGTGCTGTTTCTTGCTGCTGCTCATTTGTCAACACACACTCATTAACTATTACCATGGTAACGGGGAGAGTGCTCTGCCTCGTCTCAAACATACACTCGTTTTGTACAAATGTACAAGATATTCAATTTACTGTCATATGTGGCATAAAATCTGATCTACGACTTCTCTAACCAAAAGGTCAGAGACTTGGTACCAAAGCAGTGGGTCCTATCAGAACCCCATGATGGTTGATCCATACATTAAACCACCCTGGATGACATTAAATCATCCCTCCATCTCCTCACTGGTGCCCCTAATGGATGCTGTGTCCTTTAGGCTGCTTTCCAGCCCATTCCGGACCCATCTGCCTCCAGGAGACACTCACCCTACATCATATTGGATCACTGAGGGGTGGAAAGCAATGTGGGCCACAACATCTCCATCCTGACATGACACAGGGAGCTGTGAAGGATACTTGGGGATAATTTAGTAACCTCGGGGCAGTCGACCCCCGCTAAAAAGATTTTCATTTGAGACATTAAAAATAAATCATGAGGTTGATTTATTTATATATTTGTCTACTTTCATATCACCACAGACCTTTTCACATTGTCTCCGTCACTAACAATCTAAAGCCAAGTAGTAATAAAGTGTTTGTAAAGTGTGTATTCAACTTTTGACTGATGTATAGGATCAGGGATAACTTAACATCACTTCAATTCAAACAAAATTGATCTTAATTTGCTGTATACTGCATCCCTCAAAGTTTTGCCCAGTAACCATAATACCACAGTCCGCCGCTAGAGGGCGCCCTTGAACAAGAAGGGAGGCAGAAACACTGGCTGAAATTTAATTTAATCTTAAAGATTATAAATATTGTGTGAAGCAATACTCCAGACAACCCTACCTCCATGTGGAACATATTGAACATAAATTGTGTGTGAACAATATAACAAATACTAACAGGACCAGGGTGTAGTTTTTAGTTATACTTGATGCTGTTGAGGCGACACAGCACAAAGAACAGCTGCTCACTTCTGTTTTATATTTTCCCTCACTTGACTGAAGGCCACCGCTCCCTTCTTCTTCTCTTTGTCCTTTCTCCCACAACAACATATCAAATATTTCGGTCCGATTGATGAGAAATTAGGTACGAATGTTAAATGAACAAGCTCTACATTATACGTTTACTGTAGCAGAGATGTAGTTAATGTTATAATTCTATTTACTGCTGCGTTCATCCCAGAATCCAGCTGAGTGTGAGCCCAGCTGTTCTCCGCAGCCTGCACTCTGTCATCCATGTCCTGGACTGCACAGAGGATATCTCCCTAGCAATGATTGAGCTTTTGTCAAAGTCCAGTATGTGGAAGGTTTTGGAACATTCAACAAACGCGTTGAAGATGGCTTCAACACGTCCGGTACCTCTGACGTGCAGATGCACAGGAGATGTTTCTCAGTGAAATATTGACCCAGGTGAGGCCGAGGAGCCTCTGTGTCTGGCTGTCGGCCAATCATTGTGCTGGTGGCCTCAGCCTGGTTTTCCAGACTGCAGGCAAATGATGGGTTCCTGAGTCTGGGAAAGGCTCCACCTCAGTGAGGGACTCCAGCTTGTCCACTAGGAACCTCAGCGCAGTTACCAAGACCTCAGACACCAACGGTGCAACAGTGTGGTGGAGCTTGTCAAGCAGTGGTAGCTTGTGGCTCCAGCTGGTGTAAGATGTGGTAACAGACCTCAACATCTTGCTCTGCTTTGGAGGGGATGATGCTCAGGAACATTTGACACCCTTCAGTGTGACAGAATCTTTCCCAACTGTCCTCCTGGGCAGCCCAGAAAGATGCTTCTCTTCCTTAAGTTCCTTCTCACAGAGGCGAAGCATGTACAAAGGACACGACTTACAAGTTCTGAACATTGACTGAATGTTTCATAAATCAGCTGTGGGGTTTTTATCAGGTTTGTCTTTTTATGTGTCATATTTCCTTAACATGGTCATCGTATAATAAATATGAATTCATTATTTATGAATAACCTACTGTACTTTTCATATGTATTAAAGTATTCTGTGATAAATGTGACATTTTTCATGTTCAGCTGTGTTCATGGACTCAAACCTTCTCCAGGTTTTATCAGAATTCTTTTACCAAAGTTGCCATTTTTCTATAATTTGTCCCAAAAAGGTGAAGTCCGTTCTATTACATTTGTGTGAGTTAAATTATCCACTGAGAACGGATTATTAATGGTTACATTGCTCACTTTAATTGTACATTCTTTATCTCTCTACAGCCAATGTTTTAATTCCCATTTCAACCATGAGATCTCTCACCTCCATCCCTTCTTGTAATTACTGAAACCTTCAGATAGGAAACATTCTGTTATTCAACCTGTTTGTTATTTTAATGAGCTTTAAGGAGACATTCACTCAAGAATTAGATACACCTTTACATTTACAGTGCTTGGTAGTAATGTCCTCCTTGATCTGAGAAAGAAGAAGGTCTTATCTGTTGAAGGTAAGTGGAAGTCTCCATGCTAATGAGTCATAACAAGTATAACTCTCATGCTTTATTTTATTACAGAAAGGCAACTTTTATTTATAACAGTCATCATTATTATCTTAGTTATTATTATATGAACTTGCCATATTAAAAACACAATGCAGCTCCCTCACAGAGGGTGAGAGAGAGCGGTAAAATAGAGCAAGGCTATAGGGGCAAAACATCAAACAAACTAATGTTTCCACATGAATCATCATCATGTGAAGGTGAGTAAATGAAAAAGTAACGAGGAACTTAAAGAGGTCGCGTGCATTACCTTGTTTATGCTCGCGCGACCTTGCAGCGCAGAGACAACAGTGAACAGGAAATGCATTCCATTCAAAATAAAAGCACAAAATAGTCATTCCCAGTTAATTAAGATGTATTCTAAGCTATCCCCATGACAACCGAGGAAACGTCATCTGCTGAGTGAGGCCGTAACGTGAGTTTCAAATCTCTAGGAAAAAATACAAGTGGACCATTAACAACTTCTTCATGGAAAACAGTATTACTATAATTACTGTAATAGATCCTCATCGCCCACAAGCTGCTACAGAGCAACAATAGCCTGCAGTGACATCCGTATTAGATGCTTTCTACGGCAAAACTGAATGTCAGTAGCCCATTTCTGCTGCTATCAAATCACAATTTATCTAATTATAACTAATTTCAGGGTTAAAGTGTGTATAAAGCTTTCTGCGTGAAATGAGTTATACAAAAAGTCTTTCATAGCTTGATATGACTGCCCGTTTCAGGCACTAATACCCATATCGCGTCTCTTATATTGTTTTAATTTGAAAACATATGCGGAAGTTTTCTCTATCATCCTGTGCTGAGAGCGAACTTGACCAGGCTCCAGGCGGAGCGCGCAGGCTGGCAGGCAGGCTGGAGGAGCAGAGCGGCGAGGGGCGTCCTGACAGCGGCCGCAGGAGAACCTGTCCACCTACTACACACCAGTTCCTCTCTGTTCCCCAACGAGCTGCCAGCAACAACACACAAAGTCTTTTAACGCGAGAGGTTTTGACATTCTTCCAAGGAGCTGCGGGGTCCTCATCACTGCTTGGGAGAAGTTGGCGATGTCTGGATCGTACTACAAAAGTTTGTACCCGTTCGGCGGGGAGCAGCACCAGCAGGGACTGAGCTTCCAGGCCGGGGAGATTATTAAGGTGGTCCAGGCTCTGCCCGGAGGCTGGTGGGAAGGAGAGAAGGATGGAGACAGAGGATGGTTTCCTTCAAGTTATGTCCAGGTCCTCGAGGTAAGATTAACGGTTGTAGAAGCACAGAAGTGATAGTGAATACTTATGTGGAGGTTAATCTTAATTACATGTCATTTTCCTTATGAAACACTATTTTAAAAGGTAATTTAATTTCTCTTTGTCACACACTCACAGACACTCACACACATGTCACACACACACACACACACACTTGATGAAAAAGACAGCACACACTAATGAGTGGTCATCCCGTGTTGTATTCATCAGATTAACTCCAACCTTCCCAGCAGTCATCTTGCTGCCTGGCAGAGAGGCTCCACACTTCCTCATTCCACACACATTCCACTCAAATTCTCAGGTCTCCTCTCAGTGCGCCTGAATGCACAGGGCATGCTGCTCTCCCTCCCCATGGCCGACCCTTCCCACCCCCCTCCCAGCCTGCCTCTCTGATTCCTCTTTCCAGTCACACAACATCTCCCACTTTCTTTGAACTGTACTCCTTTACATTTATGTGTCTGGCTGTGTGATGATGATATTGGAGAGGTTTGATTTTGGGTGGAGTCAGTGCCACCCTGTGTCCAGATGGTTTGATACAACCAGCGTGTAAATGGAATGTGGCCAGATTACTCAGCTATGGAACCAGTGCTCCCACTTTCTTCCCCTCTTCACTCCAACTGTGAGGAGATATCTACAGTAACATGATGTGGACGAAGGAGAACCGGGATCATTTACCTCCCAGTGTACAAGACTGCTAGTTGTGATGTTTGTAAAAGGGTCATTTTCACCACAAAGATGGTGGCATATCTTTATGCCTAACATGGGCTTAAATGACAGGAATGCCATGAATTTGACACTTTACAGAAGTGCTGCTGTACGAGTTTGATCGCTAAAGGCATTGCAATCAATCAAAGCTCATCAAGTCCCTTCCCTAAACAAGACTTGTGAGTCAGTGAGAGTAATGCCTCCTGATTCCAGTTCCAATATCTGGAAGCAGACATTAGTAATAATTACGTTATTCTGCTTCCAGATATTAACATGTACACAGGAAGTGGATCTCCTGGTCTGAAACGGGAAGCCGATGCAGAAGCTCCTTAAACCTGCAGCAGAAACTCTTTCAATAAGTTATAGCCCCATTTGGAGTAAAATATACCATCAATGCTCTTGGGTGTTACCACCTTCTTATTGACACGTTGCTACCATGGCAACCTGAGATGATGGAGTCTGTTGTAAATGAGTTTCTTATTTACTTTAGCCACTTGTCATCTGCTGCACATACAACAGCAACACAGCAGGGAAGATTATTGTGATCGAGCTAAATCATTCATTAAAATACTTGTTAGTTACAGATCCAATGTCCCTTTTTATAAAACAGTAATAGAGAGCTGGAAGACGTCTCAGCCCTGAAGCCCAACAATGTGAAGCCACAGCAACATGCTTATCAACCAGCTTATCACTGTTCAATTGTCCTCAGTTTCACTGTCGCCCACACTGAAACTGCGGTGTGCAGCCCCGTGTCGGATGCTTGTGGTTTGTAGGTTTAAATCTTATTCGTCATCTTTCCTGTTGCTCTCCTCTTTCCTCTGAGTGGAATTACCTGGAGGTGAGTGTTAGACATGAGGGGGATTACGCGGCAGTGAAGAGAGGCTTTGGTGCTGGTTGGGGTTGGTGTTGCTTCATCGCCTCGGCTGACCTGTTCCACCAGTCAGACAGCGAGTTCTCTGTTCATTTGTGGATTTGGAAGTTTCACCTAATGTGAATACTGAACCTGGCAGGGTAAGTCCAGGCTTTGATCAAGGACATTCTAAGACTCTGTGAGAGCCTGATATTTATGATTGAGAATAATAACAACCAGATAACTTTTCCTTCATGAATTATACATATTCTATGATAAAGACGTATATGAGTTAGACATTGTATGTCAGAAACAAGCGAGATAACAGTTCATATATGACACTGACATATAAACAGTTTTAAGCAAGGATAAATAAAATGAATAACACATAATGAAACTCCCCAGTTCTCCCTGAATGTGCACATGTGGGGTGATTGAACACGTTGCTGGTGACACAGTGACCTCACGGATGGGGAAAGAAAAGGCCACTTCTTTTTTCTGGTAATTCAGTCAAACGCTTCCACTCAGACGTCACACGTTCATTTTGTGAACATGAATTCAGGAAGCTGTTTATTAATCCCTTCAGAAAATGATTCGTCCTGTGTTAAAGTGAACAAGGACGCTGTGGTCGGATCTGCTGCCGTCTCCAGTGTTGTGCCTGTGTTGGACAAACAGCTCCATTCTTCCACACACAATAAAACCTTCAGATCCTGCTGCCGCCTGGTACATCACACGCCACTTAGAGCCTTTCTCATCCATTACAATTTGTTTTGTCATCAGAACGAGTGTCCAGTCGCGTGTTGGGTGAATATAATTTCAACAATTCAATAAGAATGAAGTCCAAATGTAGTCATGCATTGAGTGCAGCTATGAATACAACCAGTAGTTTTCAAAGTTGTTGGACTATTTCTACTACATGTAGGTACTTTTTCCAACTTTAAAGTACGACTATGTAACCTTTAAAGGAGGAACCAGCCATAGACTGTATATAAGGAGTGGACAAGACAGATCAACCATTGGTCTGTGGACTACTGTCCTTTCAGGTGGATCGGTGCGGTGGTGACAGTCGATGTGGTTCAAATTATAATTTTTAGAGCCAGAAAAGGCCATAAGAGGATGAAGATGATGAGGAGGGAGGGTGGTTGGTCTGACATGACTTTATTCACTAAAGCAGCGTTTCTGAACCCTGGTTGTCCTGTTATCAGGCCTCAGCAACGGTGAGTTCATGTATTTATTGAGTACAATCACATTATAGGTGATAGACTGGTTAGAAAGATGGTTGTTATGAAGTGTGATTGTCCTTTGAATGCTCAACATTTCAGACTAGTGTAAACATTTGAAGCGGTGGGACGTAGCTAACTGCAAATGATTCAGTCTTAAACTAAACAAACGAGGTAGACTATGAGATGGTAGTTGACGGTGTGTTTTCTGAGAGACTCTCATCCAATCAAGCAGAACTTCTCTTTAGTGCTCATGACAACCCAACAGGTCCATCATGAGTCATAAAGACCATGAGTCATCTTTCACTGGATGAGGAGGAGCGTGAGTGGAAGCCACCGTGGGGATGAGTCTCCTGCGGGGGGTTTCGCCCCGATGACTCCATGATGTCACCCGGCAGAGCTCAACGACAAATGTATTGTCCAAAAGAGAGCTGAATGCTTGAAAGCTTTTATCAGCAACTGAAAGGGAAAGATTGATTCATTCAATCTGCTGGCTTGTTAGCCACCATGTGGCGTTCGCAGACAGATGTGGAGCTCGTCTGGCTCGGTGTTAGAATCCTGTCTTGTGACGGTGCTCTGTCTCTGTGTGCTTTACACGACTGTGGAGCCAAAGCTACCGAGGAAACAACGTTATTTCCATCATTCTAGCATGTTTTAGCAACAACGAATAAAGACGTCAAACCAAAGTTTCGTCGGGTCGGTAGAGAACCGACGGTGTTATTTATGTGACACAGCTGATGTCGTTGGGTGCAGAGACTGGCAGAGATTTGCTCTCCTCAAATGCCATCTGCTTGCTACTTCTCTCTGAATCAACAGTGGCAGGTTTCTGAGAGCTGCTTGGCATCGTACAGTCATTGGACTCTGCATTCTGCACTGCATGACTACATTCTAACTATGTACCAAGACGGCATCAGTCCTCAATATAAAAGCCTCTCTGGAAGATGGCGATCAGGCTGTTTATTAATATTCCTGCCAGGGGAACATCAATACGATAAGGAATGATACAAGGTAGGATGAAGGGTTTGTAAGTCAGTGCTTCGTTTATTTAGTAGAAAGTGGTAAAGGACATATGAAGTGATTGGCAGGTCATTAGAACTGTCCTAATGTGACACCACCATCATTTATAATTATAATATCTCATGATACTCACTGTGCAGCATCTTCCCATTGCATCCTCCATCAACATGTTTATTTTATCTCCTATCTTTTTTTCAGTTGAGTATATTAATGGATGATTCATCTTTAAACCTGAAGAGATGGTCAACAGGATAGGATGCAAAAACAAAAAGGGTTTTCTCCTCTTCACTGCATTTCCCCGTAATTACTGGATCATTTCACTTCCTCCAGGCCGATTCAAGTTTTTCAAATGAACGAATCCTTGAGGGAACAGTTCACATTCAGCTGAACCTGAAACAGCGTGTTAATGTGTGCAACATGCTGAGGAGCCCCAAGTAAACAAAGTAAACAAACCGCTTTCAAAGTGGTACAAGCCTGTTGGAATATGACAAATGTGTAGTTTTCTCGACAATTCATTCAATAATGAAACAATAATCAGCAGATACATAATTTACGTGTTTTTTTCTTGCATCTATTTGGTAATTTGACTTGGTCAGACCATGATGTGTCTCGGGGGATGCTGGCCCGGCTGCTGGTGGGATGAAAGTGAGACCTTCAAACCACCAGGACAGACCCGTGTAAATCATTTCATTTAGCCTTTCTGTCGCTGCATTGCCCCAGAACAAATCAAGACTTCCCAATGGGTGTTGAAATAAAAACAAGGCCAGTTAACAGGCACCAGAAGCCGAGTCGCTGGGCCACCAGGGGCCGTGTGGAGGGAGGATCCCCACCGGTCCTTCACATGGTGGAGATACATGTATGTTCACTGCACCCAGTCAAGATCTGCGTCCGTTTCAAGTCTATAATGTTGATTTTCCCACATTAATATCCCAGCATCATGTGTTCTTCCCCATCGTCGGTAGTGTGTCATTAAGTCCTGGTGTCGCCAGGGGAACGACTGTAAGCAGTTTGCAATGAGCCGTAAATGATGGAGAAGCACTTTGTCTGTCTAATGCCTCTCCTGTTGGAGTGTCAGCTGTGTTTATGATGAGTCTGTAGAGCCCAGAGTGAGTAAAGGGGCGAGTTGGATGGTAATGTAGCCTGGCATGATCCCTGCAGTGGAATGCCTCAGGTCAGAGCGCTGCTGCGGAGCCTCCAGCACACAGCCAGGTGCTTCCCCTGCATCCTGGAACACCGACCAGCCCTCACGTGCTGATGTCATAGCAGTCGGTTCATCTGTGTGTTAAACACTCAGCGTGGCACCTTGTTAAACACAGTCTGCTGATTTTACACCTAAAAATATCTTCACACGTCTTCTCGCAGGTCTGTCGAGGGCTTTATGGGGAGATTCTGTGCATTGATTCGGTGCATCGCAACCAATAACTGAAGACAGAAATGCTGGAAGAACTGGTGTGTTGTGGCTGAAGGTCCAGCAAAGAACCCTTTAAGTTATAAGTAGAGAAGTATTGTAGCCTCTTCCACTGTGGTCGACACCACTTTAGGTATTTTAGCTTGAAACATTAACTCGAGTAATTACAGTTATTTTCAACTTGGGCCTCATTTCTTTCCCCCTCATGATACCAACGGATGTGGAACAGAACAATTGAGTTACTGGAGTGGACTTCAGTAGCGGTGCTGGGAGGACGCCCCCACTGGACGCCAGGCCTGGGTGTTGCTGGACGCACTGCCTTCCTTTACTGCAGCGCTTTGTGCTCAAGACTGATAAGCAAATTAAAAGCTCCTTGTACCTCCACTGGAGTGCATGTCACT
>CAAKHC010013416.1:4655-17122 GCA_901007825.1 Macroramphosus scolopax
CATACAAAATCTTGTATGACAGACTTTTATTATTAAGAAAATGTACTTAAGTTGCCTCACGGTTGCTGTTTGTGCAGTTTGATACTAGAAGGCTGTTTTCACATTCATCTGCTGGAGCAAGAATGTTTCTTAGTGTTGTTTTTAAAAATTTGAAACCAAATTTGATCTATTTTGCAATCATTATGACACTCAAAGCCTCTGGCACGCTGAGAATTGACTCTTAGTGAGAAGGAGACATCTTCAGAGCAGCTGTTAACCATTTACGACTATAAAGCGATTCTGCTTTTTTCAATTAGGGAGGATGGGTAGATATTATAGATTGTTATTGAAGAATGTTTAATTGACTTTATAACTAACTTCAACAAATTACAATACAAAGCAGTGCATTTTCAGTTCATAAAACTTGTCTCATGATCCTTGCCGTATCAAAAGAACTTCAAACATTCAAGAAGTTATATGTTTGTATATGTAAAGGAATATGATGATTATTGCTTATGTATAAATATATAAATAATCTTTTAATGTTGAAAATGGTCCAGAATTAGATCATTTAATATATCATCAGCTGATTTGTTTTATTGTGAAAATGATTTTCAAAAGTAAGTGTAATGAAGTAAAAGCATAAAGTAGCAGGCAAAGTAAAAGTACTGACAATAAAGTACAGTACTAGTAAATATGCTCAGCAAAAATAATAGATAAGCAGTATCAGAAAGAACTGTGCATGTATGTGTATGTGCTTCTGTAGTAGAACAGGGGCGACCTCAGTCGTTGGGTTGACAGTGTGAATTGAGTTGAGATACAAATACATTGATTAGCAGTTATTGATAAAATGCACTACTAAAAGATTTGTATCAAAAATTAAAAGTTATTATTCTGTTTTCCCTTTTATTCCAAACTAAATAAAGGTCTTTATTTTTAGGAGAGATCATTCCCATAATTAGTGGATGTGTAAAAAATGTGGGGTCGATAATGAGCAAAGTATAATAACTAAAGTCTCCCTACCGCCCCCTTGTGTTCAGGGGGCGGTAACACTTCTGTTACCAATTCACATAAGCTCAGCCATAATAAAGTAATTAAAGTCCAAATCTTGAGCTACTTAGAGGTTAAAACCTTTGTGTCTTAGTAAAAGAGCTCTGATGTTGATCACATTGTGATGTGGATGTTAAATGAAGCGGAAGCAAGCGAACATCTGTACAGGCATTCAGTTTATTTTGAAGGGAGTTATGATATTTAAAAAAACACAGAAGCAATGTGGACGTATAAATGTCCAAGCTGGGAACTTTCCCAAATGCACAGTGTACAAAATATCACAATGTAGTATGTACAATGCAAAAAGAACACAAATACACAGAGAAGCACTCTCAGCTGGATTTAAATCAGTATTTACATCAAAATAAATAGAAAAAAATGAATAAAAACATGAAATAACACCGAAATGCATCTGTTGATCAAAGCTTCATGTGCTGTTGCAGAGGCGAGCACTGATTTATAGTTAGTGGTATAACATACACGGTCACTATAGAGGTTCACCAGCTCTTATTGTTTATAAATCAGAACTTTTAGCTTCTTCAAATCCAAATTTGTCCCCTGATAAATGTACACTCAAGCCAGCTTGGGACACAGATTAGGCCTGAAGACACAGACAAAAAAAATGTTTGATTAAATATGAGAGGAAAATAGTGCTGAAAAGGGTTAATTAACTTAATAAAAACTGTATTTAAGCACGTTCAGAATCCTCCGACGCTTCTTCGCTCAGCAGACGACATATTCACAAGCATGTCCGACAAATGACAACACCAGAGAGGATATAAAAAAGACAGGTAAACATCTGCAAACATCGTGTACAATGAGATATCAGATCCATAACGCTGGATAATATTCTTGACATTTTATCACATTACATACAAGTAAGGATATCCAGAACCTGTAATGTTTACAGACAAAGAACTTGTTCACATTTCTAACTCTCTGCGAGCTGCAGTGGAGGATTGTTCCGTCTTATTCCAGCGATGGAACAATCACATCCAAGTCTAAAAGGATATTATTATTGTTTCTATTCCCGCACACGACTTACCACTTGATATTGATTTATTTTCCTTCTTTTAAAATGTAACTGCACTGATGGATTGAAAGCTCAAAGGTGAGTAACAACTGAGAAATAAATAAGAATACACCATTTTCACAAAAACAACTGCGGAGGCGTCTGTTGAGCAGACGTGTAAACATAAGTGTCTGTCACGTAACATCGATAATGCCTGATCCGATCGTCGTAATTCACGCTGCGACTGATCAATCGCTCATAGTTTGAGGAAAATGAGGAAAAAAAAACGACATGACATTGTACATTATAATCTGCTTTATATTCTGAAAACAACAAAAAGCTTAAATATAAGCAGACGTGATCGTGTGTGTGTGTGTGTGTGTGCGAATCGTTTTCTAGCGGCTCAGGAGCATTTTATGACGATTTTTCACTCAAAGCCGAATTAGCATCTTCTCGTCTTCGATTTTAAGTAGCTGAAAGTCACCAAATCTTCAGCACTTGGCACCACAATCAAGAGTATGAGTACTATGATCTATACCGGACTGTAGTATTCTGGTCAATCTGTGTTATGGTTGCCCTGGCCTTGACCTTTGACACCTCATCGGAGCAAAACAATCCTCTCTGAACACAGGCCAGGCTCATGGTATATCTACAACAACATGGCTTAAATAAACACGTCACACTGTAACTCATCCATCCATCTACAGTACATCTTCCTCAAATGAAGTCTTTCATGTTTTAGCATGATCATCCTAGAACCCAAAGCAAGCCTACCTCACCTCCACCCCACTCACTCCTCATCCTCTAATCTCTTTTAGCTCTTCCTTTCCTCTTTCTTCTCCCGGAGTTTTCCTGGGGTTTTTCCTCTTTGCTCCCCGCCACCACTGCTCCATTGGCGGCCTTGCTGAGTCCGTTGAGGGTCCCGTTGGAGATGGCCTTGCCTGCTTTGGAGGAGGAGGAGGCGTCGCGTCTGGGCTGCTGGCGGCGGTAGGTCTGGTAGTAGAAGTTGCCGAAGAGGATGATGAAGGTGATAGCGTAGCATATGAGGGAGTAGTGCATCCAGTGGGGGAAGTCACAGTTGACGTAGAGGGACAAGGCCGTGTGGCCGATGGTGACGTGGAACTGGATCTGAGACAAACACAAACACAAACATTTGTTTTTTATGATAGTTTTATACTTCACGCTTTTTTTTTTGTGGCTAGATTGTTACACCTGATCAACCTTCTAAATAACACGTCTGCTCAAATGAATTACGCAGTGCAGAAATGTTTTACCATCTGAACGATGGTCAGGTACTTCTTCCACCACAGGTACTTCTGGATCTTCGGACCACAGGAGGCCAGGCCATAATACAGGTACATCAAGACGTGTATTGCTGCGTTCATGTGTGCACCAAAGAATGCTGAAAATGAAATCAATTAATTCCATTAATATTTGTTAGTCTTTGTTGGGCAGTTAATTTCTTCATGGGTCATAACAGGCATAAAGCAAAATACTGGAATCTGTTGCCACATGAGCTACTCACACTGTCCTCCTGCCACCCATTTGATGCCGATCCACCAGAGCGTGAACATGGTGCAATGGTGGTAGACGTGCAGGAAGGTCACCTGGTTGAATTTTTTCCTCAGGATAAAAAACACTGTGTCCAGGTACTCGATGCCTTTGGAGACAAAATACCACCACAAAGCACCTGCCACCTGTCCAAGAGAGGACATGTGGAGAGGAATGAAGCGAGAGAAGGTGTACAGGTGGAGGAAGGAGGCAGAAACAAATAGATGAAGAAGAAAAAGACCAGAGTGGTTTAGTTGAATTCTAATTTATAACGACTCATAAAGTAATCATACAGTATAAAAGGCTGCATCATTAAAACTGAATGTTTCGGATGTTTCCTTTTTCTTTTTCTGTCACATCTTAACGTTCGGATCTCCTGAGACCAAATGACCTGGTTTCCATGTCAGTTGTGAAACTACGTCATGGAGCAAAAGGAAAGACGGTGAAACTGAACACCCTCTTCCTGCTCACACGTCTTCCAATAATGGCACCGGGGACCAAATGAATGGGAGCCGATCATGTTTCCAGAACCACTATGGGTGATGCTTCCTTGTCAGACCGGCAAGAATTGTGATGCATTTTCATTAAATACCAGTGAAGGTATGTGCATGTGTCGACATTAAGCTCCAAACACTCACCCTGACTTCATTGGGGTCGGTTGAATAGTCCACTGGCTGACAAATGTAGCTGTAGCTCGCCGCCCGCGCTGCCATAAAAAGCTACAAAAAAACAAGAGTCTGTTAAATGATATAAGCGAAGGCAGAGAAATACAATGAGAAAGACAGATGGGGAGAAGATGGATACGCTGTAAGTTGAGTAAATAAACTCAGGGGACAAAACTGCTGCTGTAATGATCTCATTCGGAGGTGGAGTTGTGGTTTCAGTGGAACCGTTTACACTTGGATTAGTCTTCCACTCATTCACTTCCCCTAGTGCAGCTATTTAACACATACTGTAAATGTAAACCTTCATCATTTAAAGCGGCCGTTTACCTCTTTGAAAATGAAAAAGTTGAGGAAGACCATACTGAAGTTGTAGACGATGAGAGTCTTGCGGAGCTGGAAGGGCTCTCTGTTCTTCATGTATTTGGGCCCCAGCCAGAGGAACAGCAGGTAGGATGTGCTGATGGCCAGCGTGGGCAGAGGGTTGTCCATCAGAGGCCATTTCTCCACTCGCTTGTCTGTGGGACAGATGTTCTCGAAGCGTTACATAACTATTCCTACTGGTCGCCTGTGAGAACAAAGTGTGGTCTATATGTCGGTTTATTTAACAGAATAGGGGAGCACAGATGGCAGGGTTTGACCTGAAGTGACCACCTGGAGGTCGATTTGATGTTGCCACCCTTGTTTAATTGTACATGTGGCACTTTCACAATATGTCCCATTCATCCATGCTGCACAATTAATGAATACATTGGCTATATTGCAATACAGCAAAGTACAATATCCAATATCCATACACCCTTACTGTACCATATACAGTATATACTGTATTTAATTGCACAGAATGACCCACATGCTTGTCCACAAGTAAAAAGAAAGTGTTCTCCTATAGGTTTAGATTTGCTCTCAGACATGACAATAATACAAGATTATTACCTGCAATAGTTAAGGTCCATTTGTAGAACTCTATGGTGTCGTTAATAAGATGTGTGACAATCTCCATGGCTGCCTGCCGCTAATGACCTGAAATGAAAGAAACAGAGAAGGGAGCAATTAGACCTCTAAAATCTCAGCTGTAAACTAGCAGAGTTGGAGAGTTATTTTAAAATAAAACTGCAGTGGATAAGCAAAGAAAAACAAACAGTGTGTAGTCATGTGTAGGAGTTGGGGATTTGTATGTCTGCATATGTGTGTGTGTATGTGTGTGTGTATGCCGATATAAATGCTTGTTGTGCAATTGTCTTTGTATTCTGCATCTATAAAAAGAACATTGCAACAAAATTAATCAACTATGAGATTCAATCAATACTTATTTCTTTACCATGAAAAATAAAATTCGCCACTGTTGAGGTTTTTTTTCTAACGTATCCATCTTTAAATAAACTGAAGTTCTAAAAGAGACCGAACCAAGCCAGGTGGAGCCCATAGGTCCATGAAAGCGTGATATATGCGCTATAGGCTTCATTGCGCACAAAGGCTGGGAGCAGCGGCTGCCAGAGCGCATGTGTCAGCAGATTTTTGGCTTGAGCACGACCGACATCCAACCTGCTGGCCCTTATTATTGGTGGGATTTCATTGTGGCCCATTTTCCCAAAGGGGTCATCGCCTATAGAGTGCCAGCCTGTCGCATATACGGGCTGATAAATAGCGGACCCTTTATGCGCAAAGTGCGATTTAATGATCCCCAAAAAAAAGATGACGCCCCCTCTCTCTCTCTCCCTCTCCAGCCCCGAGCGGATCAAGCGCTGCTGCAGCATCTGCCATATCCTCCAACCGCTACCCGCGTCCACTCAGAATAAACTAATAATCACAGATTCAACACATTCTTACTGCAATATTTCACATTTTTCGGAGGATTAAGACACTATATTTGCTTTATGAAATTTGAATCATCTAAAAGGAGAATTTGCATTCTGCGGCATGCAGTCCGGCCTTCACATCGGCTGGTTGATCAGTCCTTCCATCAGCAGGACTATTTACCAATCGGCTGTTTCGGTTGTACATCAATATGATCACTATGACAAAGGATTAATACGGTCTATAAATCCAACCTCTGCAAGGTAACACACAGTGTCACGAAATAATACGGACGCTGCTTTCGCCTACGTGCGGATGAAGATGCTCCTTTCCTTACCGTGTCCGTGGTTTCAAACAATCCGTCTGTAATGACATTCAATGCAAGGTCATGCAGTGCGCGCTGCTGCGCCTCCGGATCCAACGGCCGTTTCTATAAATGGATCAAATGTTCCGCATCCAGACAGGAATGACCAGCGGTGGTATCAATCTATCGTCCGAAGACCATACTAGCCTCCACTGAGCGTCTGCCACTATGGATTTCTCCTGTGATCCCCGACAAGACCAGCGATAGGCAGCCAGAGACAAACAGTGGTTCCGGTTAGGCTTTCAAAATAAAAAGTCTCAAAAAGGCAAAATGTGATTTCATGTTGGTTAATGAACATGAGAAACAACGAGAAACGCAATAACAAAAAATAAATATTCACTCACAGCTATCTCACACTAGTATTACAAGTAAAATACGTTATATTATAATTTAAACTGCTAAGAAAGTGTCTCTGTAGGAAATAGGTTAATATTATTAAAGTATCTTCACTGCTACAGTTTATCATCAACTGGAAAATCCTAAAATTCATGGAATTAGAAAGCCATATCACAGAATATCCTGTCAGCTTCCGGCTGTTTCTATCCAGCTTGATGCAGCCCTGCTCAGTTTGTGCCACTTGTCGGGGATGGTTGGGAAGATGCTTTGCGCATGCGTACAATCGAATGCGGATGCAGCAGAGGGGGCTACATCTTCTTCGTCAAGCGTACAGGAGACAGATAAACTAAGACGGAAAACGCAGTATTTATGCCTTCAAAATAAAACTGTAAAATGTGTCGCTTTTAAGACGCACAAATGAAATGTATAATGGTAGAGCACATACAGGTTATAGTTTTGACATTTCTTAATGGAGGTATTTCAGTAACATAAAAAGACCAGAATATACGACACAATGACATATGATGCAATTGTTTTTCATTTCACAAGAACATTGGCACATTGGAACACAGAACATTGGACCGGGAGCTTCCAAATTATTTGTAATATCACAGATCTTGCTTGCACAGATCTTGCTTAAAATCGAAATTTTAAGCAAGAGAACACAGAGAAAATTTAGCTTTTCATCAATGGAGTTTAAAGGTTATTGTATCAAATGCTTCACATCAATCATTATACACAGTGAAGCTTAAAGATTGACTGAAGAACTACAAGTAAACACATTTTTGACTGAAGGGGGACTTTAAATTACCAAGTCAGAAAACGATGTGTTGTTTTGATCCTGCTGCAAGCACATTGCAGTTTCTACTGTTTGGGTGAATGAACAGAACAGTGAACCATGAACAGTTTTATTTGCAGAAACCTTAAACTATATGTTGCATCCCTCAGAAACCAACAATCTGTTGTCAAACAAGATACCATAGAAGAGTTTTATTTTGAAAATTCTAACCAGAATCCCCCTCTGTGATTTGACTATTGATTGCTTCGCGTTGCACCGGCTTCTCTTCTCTCGTCGCTGTGTGCGCTCCTCATCGTAATCTGCACATTTCATGTATTCTGCCTCTTGTTCATGTGCCACAGGCAGCTGGGGGGAATATCACGAGGTGCTTTTGCAACACCGATGCTCAGAGAAAAGCGGAGAAATGCACTGCCTGGACCCACTTTATAGATGGTCGTGAGCTCTCAGGCCCGATTCTTTGATTACTGGAGCGATTCTCTCAAAGGAAAATGGTCCGGTGAAGCTGGGTTGGACGACAGAGGGTATTTCCGACGTAAGGTCACTCTCTCCTTTGGAAAATGAAGATCTGGAGCACTGAACATGTTTTCAGGTTGGTAACAGCCATGAATCATATTGTTTAGAATGAACAATAAAGCGGAATAACTAGTCTGACATTAGCGGTTGATGGACCGTTAATGGAACTTGGAGTTTTACACTGGCTCATACTTACAAGGGGTACGTGTTAATAAAGGGGCATATTAATAAAAGTGCTCAAATAACATCTGAACCTCCTGACTGTCAGTAAATTCCACTTGAACTCTGTTATAGATCACAACTGTATATTTAACACCACAAATGAATATTATTGGATGATCATATGTCTCATTTGAGCATTTTACTTGTTAAGTTAACCTTTGAAAGTCTGTTTTAGACATGGTTAACCAACACTGAAATTCTATGCGTGCTCTGCTTTAAGTAATTTTGTCCTCCTTTACATGAAGTTACCCATGGGAGACGGTGATCAAGGCTGCGATGAGGAAGTACCCCAACCCAATGAACCCCAACGTGGTCGGGGTGGATGTTCTGGATCGCAACCTGGACGCAGAGGGTCGCCTTCACAGCCACAGACTCCTCAGCACAGAGTGGGGCCTTCCCGGGATTGTACGAGCGGTCGGTCATCTCATCAATACCACAATATGCATGAAGCATGCAAAGTCCGAAACAAATTGTGCACTGAGAAACTGAAGGGAAGGTTTTCTAAACTGCTCATTAAGCAGTAAAATGAATGTGGAGCATGTGAACCTGTTCACCCAGGCTCCAGGTCAAGACGTCTGTAAAAGAATGTGTCATGCACATACACATGTTGTGTGTCAAATGAGATTCCGGCTGATTTCGCTGTTCGTATTATAGATACTGGGAACCAACCATACACAGACATATGTGAAGGAGCATTCCATAGTCGACCCTGAGGAGAAAAAGATGGAACTATGCTCAACAAATGTGAGTTCATAGTGACAACATTCATCCGGCCATCACAGTGTGAAGTTCATGTTGCCTTTCCTTCATGATGTTCCATGTAAATGTCATAAGAAGAAGAAAATCCAAAATGTATTCTGTCTCCCAGATTACTCTCACCAACCTGATTTCAGTGGACGAGCGGCTCCTGTACAGGCCACACCCCGACAACCCTGACGTGTAAGTTCACTTTTTTCACATTGCATTTTATTGCTGAAAGTTTCTTGAGCATCGAAGTGTGTCCTCACACCATGTCGCCCTGTGTGTTCTGCATCGCGTTACAAACTGCACCTCAGCACCATCCTCACCCAGGAGGCCATCATCACAGTCAAGGGAGTGAGTCTGAGCAGCTACCTGGAGGGGATGATGGCAAGGAGAATGACAGCTAACGCTCGGAAGGTAACACAAAATGAAAACAGTCAAACACGTTTAAACACATGTGGCATCGTAATTTCTTTGCATGCAACTGGCTATTAGTTTCTCCCCGTTTGCGGGGTTAATCTACTGGAAATGCTATCCGGAGTTATTTATCTCAGTGGGGATAATGACCATCTATATCTGTGTAATCACCTCTCTCTCTCTCTCTCCTTTCATCTCCTGTCTCTCTGTGTGAATCTTCAGGGTTGGGATGCTATTGAGTGGATTATTCAGAACTCTGAAAGAGAGAATGTGCCTCTCTGTGACATTTACTAACTTTGGTAACTATAATCTTTCCTTTGCAACTTTCTCCTCCATTGTTATCATCAGATTAAACATTTTGACTTTAAGAGTTAAATGTGATATGTAATATAATGCTCAGTATTTGCCTCGGCAGGTGTGCAGTTCTACAATCTCTGACAACGCCTCATAAACCACTGGAGAGCCTCTGCAGTTGGTGCTTATACAGTCTGGGATGTTTTTGGAGTCTCAGCACACTCTGCCTCTCTCACCTCTGGAGTGCACTGGGACATACAGACAGTAACACGTTGCCAAAGCTGAATGCTGAAACCTGAGAGTCAAAGCACTGGTTGAATTGCGGGTCATGTCCAGGAGGTGTTGCTCAATGCTCGCCACTCATTAACAGTTGCTCCAATTAGGGGATGTGAGCAGAGCAGGGCGATTCTCTTCTGTGTGTGCAACACGCTCGACCGCCGAATGAAGTCAAACATGCTGCCGCCATGTTTAGTTGCATCAGCATTGTGAGCCTGCCGGACTTTGCAGGTTTACAGATGATATACTACCACAGTTTCACTTTGCTCTAATACACCTTCACACCTTCAGTTGGGAAATATATGTTATGCAGATGACGAAAAGGACGTGGTAGGTAGATACGCACACACTTTTTTAAAACTAGAGTGGTACGACATTGACTTTATGCAACAAACTTTCTTACTTTATTTTGATAAGGTGAATCTGTTCTGTGAAAACACCGGCGACTCCTGTGGTGGGAGTTGATATGAGAGAGTTGGAACTGGTACTTTTAATGTAGACGACATATTTGCATGATAATAGTATTAAAAAAAAGGTATATAAGGTAGATAAAGACAATGAGTAGTGAAGTTAGCTGTTGAAAGTTTATTGCAGCTATAGATAAGAACTTAACATTGTCTCTCTTAGAAGAAAAAAATGGGAATGGAATGTTAACGTTGTCTTATTTTTGCTGTCAAGGCGACACGTGTTTGATGTATCATATCAGGCAGTAGTGCCTCAACCCAGCAGACGTGTTTCTGAGGAGGATGACTGCTGAGACAGTGCAGTCGGCTTTCAACTGCTGCCTGTGTATTTGTGCAGCAGCAGCAGCAGCATCATGCCTATGCCAGTTTTACTTCCATGCTTCCAAATGTTGAGCTCCTCCACAGGAGCAGGGCTGCTCTGTATGTGAAGTGCTGCAGCAGGAGATGCACAATGTGGCAAAACTCTTCCAACGTGCTAAATCATATTTCATGAGGAATGGAATAACTCTGTAGTATTTGTATAAAACTTTTATTTTGAAACATTGTTGTAAAACGCAATGAACTATCACATTGTTAATAATATCTGTGACATGACCTTTTTCATTTTATTTGTTGTCCCACCGCAACAATTAAAACAATTCTTTAAGATTCTTTCAGACTTGATGGCAACATTGTTTGCAAAGGATCACACAGAGCTCATCTGTGATCCTTGTGTTGACCTGCAGCAGGCGTGTTTATTTAAAACTATTGCAAATGAATACTTTTATTTTCTTAAAGACACTGGAGGAGCGTCCTTTCATTTAGTGCTTTAAAATGTTTCTCCTTCCACTGGGCAAGTAGATAATTTATAACACTTCTCTTTATGGTATTTTATGTTATATAAAACATAGTCATCCTGACATGTGGATACATTTAGTCTGTTAGTATCATTTCCCCTCTCAACCTCCCACATCCTCTTGTCTAGGGTGACACAAATCACAGAAATAGAAAAAGAATGAACATATAGAAACAGAAAGTGCAGCTCTTCACCAAGGCCAGTAGCTCACTCTTATTATTTAATGGAAATATGCTTGAAGATCCACTACAGTCACCTGTAGGTCATTTTTAGGTCAAATCCGAAAGTGACTGGAGACAAGGGCAAGAAAGAATCTGAATGCCAGTTATTAGGCAGCTTCTTTTCCTCAGGCAAAATGGGCCATTCTTGAAATTGCTAAAATATTGGGGCGTGATCACAGAACCAGTGAACGATTTGTTGTAGTCAACAAGGTCGCAAGAAACATTTTGAGAAAAAACGCTAATGATTTGGCAAGAATCCAACGTGAAGCTACGAGGAACCCATCATCCTCCAGAGGTGTCATCTTCCAGAACTTCAACCTGTCTGGAGTGCCCAGAAGTACGAGGTGTTCTGTGCTCAGAGTCATGGCCAAGGTAAGGAGGACCACCACTGAACTGGACACAGAACCTGGAACGTCAAGACGGGGCCAGGAAATATCTGTAGACAGATTTTCCAAAGGTTTTATGGGCTTATGAGATGAGAGTGAGTCTTGACGGACCAGATGGACGGACCTGTGGTGGGATCAGTAACTCGCACAGAGCTCCACTTCGACTCAGACGCCAGCAAGGTGGAGGTGGGGTGAGAATATGTTTTAAATATATCCAGTTATGTTTCACTCAGAAAATATGAAGAATGGATGTCCCATAGGCCATCTGGGATTTTCTCGTCTGTGTACAACTCACAAGTCTCATTAAAAAGACCAAAACCACTTTCTTCTCTAATCAGATAAAGTCATTCACTCCATTTCCAACAGTTTAAGAAAATATAGGGATTATAAGAAATAGGTATGAATAAAAGTATTTTTACTGGTGTCAGTTCTAATGTTACCCCATCTAAGGGCTGTTTCATGTCTTTGCTTCATTAGTAAACACTCAGAAATGAACAGCAACAGAAGCTGTGATTAAGATCATCTTATATAGTTTGTTCTGAAGATGC
>CAAKHC010013417.1:0-14364 GCA_901007825.1 Macroramphosus scolopax
ATATCTTCCTCTTTCGATCAGCGTAGAAAATTTGGTCGCCTGCCCCAAGACAAAAAAAGAAATATTGTGGCAGTGGAAGCATTTAAGTTAGAGAGGCAGCTTGAGCTGTATTATTACTTAGGCCTCTGTCACTGGTGATGACCCGGGAGAGTGGAGAATATCGATCGCGTGTCACTCAAGGCATTCAGCAGATTGCATTGACAAAGCTTGTCGGGGCCTTTAATAGCGAGGTTAGCGGCCCTGGCTCGGACCCAGGAGGGAAGTCTAACTGCGCCCCTATTTCACGGTGGCTTTTAACCATTCCCTGGGTCCGGGGAGCCGATTGATAACAGTAAGGAAGTCATTTTACTCTCATAATTGCCTTCCTGTGGTTCACATTAGTGGCCCTCAGCGCCATTCCGAGAGCGGCAGACGGAGGGACGGCATTGTCTGGCTGCTTTGTGTGACAGAAAAATACTTTCACACGAACAAAGATGTGGTACACTAAACAAAACATGGTGGAGGAGAGGAGAGAAAAATCTAACGGAGTGTACAAATGTGATTTATGGGTTGACGGAAGTCCATTACTCGCTAGACGGAGCCCAGACCAATACACAAACAGAGAGGGCACGGCTTGCAAAGAGGGTCACGGAGTAATTCTTTTGCCCTGCCAAGATCGCTGATAACTGCTAAAAACACTGCTTGTCAGAGGAGGAAAAAAAAAAGCCGACAGGATTTCGATCTCGCTGTTATTCTCGACATAAATAAGAGCGCTAAACCGTCCAAATAGTCTCTCTTTAAGCCAAGTGGTGTGGAACTGAGCTGATTGTAAAAGGTCCCCCGTGTGCTGTAATTCGCCGAACACACGTGCGGGAGCTGTTTTCCACGAACCGGCCGAGTCACCGATGCTGTCAGGTCTTGTGTGGCGAGGAGCTATTTTCGAAGACGCGTAGGAGTCGACTGTAACGAATTTGAACTCCTCTGCTGCCGCCGACATCGGATGGAGAACGCGGTGTTTTTCCACGGTCTGACTTCTGTCTGAAGTTATGAGAAAATAAGATGGCGATGTTCCATTTGGTGCAGCACCATGCCGAGGCTCCGTGCTTTACTTCAGGCTCCAAAGTTACTCCAACTTCTCTTATTGGGGTTGAAACGGCTTTAAACATATATAGATACGTCTCATAATTGTACCGAGTTGACGCATTTTTGGCTATTTTCTACCACTTCTGCTGCACATATGGTGCAAATGAACAATGTTTAATTTCCCACCATGTTGCCTGCAGCCCAAAGCTCCCCGATCATCTGCCAGCAGAACCCTGCCAGGTAAAGCGAAGCACATCCAGCTCCTCACCACTCCGATATCAAAACAGCCTGTCCACCATGTTGCTACCAAAGCCGGCCGGGTCCGCGAGGCTCCTCCCAGGCCGGCAGCGAGCCCAGTGCATTCTGGGTATTGTCATTTCTTCTACCACCACCAACCACCTCTCAGTTCTCTTCTCTCTCTGGTCATACCGGAACAATTCCAATAAATACTTGGACTTTTCCAGCAGTGAAATACTTCTTTAAGGGCTCTTACTTCCATTACAGATGTGATTTCTGGCCAGCTTGATTATTTCGATTGGAGTTCAGACCATTTGGTATGATGCCGATATACAAAGGGGAAAATAGATATTGTGCTTTTGACAGGGCAGTAATCTGCAACATCCATTATTATTAATATTATTAGGCTGCAATGGTGACAAAAAGGTGTAGAATTGATTTACCATCTGATTTCAGAGACCACTTGACTTCCTTTAGTTGTCAAGGTCAGTAATATCTACATTATAAATTAACGGTGCTGCTGTATGAGACGCTCGTGGTCAAACAACAGCCACAACAAGGCCTGAAGAAGCAGGATCTTTCTGTTCATTGATGGCTGGAAGGAATCAAGGAAACTCACAATGTCCCTGTTATATCTGGATTAATCTACATCAGTATAGCGATGCTCTCTGTGATTCCCAGCCCGTCGGTCCATTACGGGAACATCCAGCTGCATGTTTATGGTTAGTCAGATGAAAGGACGTCCAGTATGTGTCAGCCTGGTTCCACTATAATGTTAATGGACAATATTCTGTCATCATCATGGTTTTATCTCGCTCCACAAACACATCGGTAGGTTGTTATGTAGCATGTGAAATATTTCCTGTCTCTGAACTCCTGATGATTTCAATTACAATCATGTTGTTTTGGCTCTACTTATGTTGCCTTTGGCTTTTTTTCCTGTCTGCCATTACCAGCCTGTTAAAGCCAGCCGGAGCAGATGTTTGCTAGCACACTCCGTAACAACGCGGCAAACCTGGGTGTATTATTATTGTTTTACGACTTGATAACGACAGTTGTCAATTTCCAGAAGGTGTCTAAATGGGGACATTTACAGCAGGGATTAGTGATAACGGAGCCGGCCCCCGGCGGCCGCCCGGGGTCAGCCAATTGGAAATGTATATCCTTCCATCATATTTTACAGCCACCTCTAATACCCCAAATAGCGGTGCAGATATAGTGCAGGTAAGGTGAGACGCTATCATTCATGTTGGTTTACACTCAGCACGCAGGCCGGAGAGCCGAGTGTGTCGTAGGCAGGACCATCTGTTCAGTTAAATGGCTGATATCCACCTGCTAACGCGATATTATCTCATGACCTCCTGACCTTTGCTTTAATGCTCAGTGAGTTATTAGACGCTGTACCGGGAATACAAACAGCTGATCAGAGGGCTTGTAGTCATCAGCAGTGAATTAATTTAACTCCTAGAACATTTAAATTCAGTCAGGGATGTTTATTCTTAGAGTTTGTTAGTGTGGAAATAAATACTTTTAAATTGCATGCTGGTTGATTGGTATTTCTTCTTGGAAATTAAGGGTGCTTAGCAGCTAGCCCTGCAACATCATGTCTCCTAATACCACTTTATACCACAGGGGGCGACAGTGAGTCGCTGTCGCATAAACAAGATTCATCTGTAGCTCTCGGCTGCGCCTTGAGTCATGGTCTCTCTCTCTCTCTCTCTCTCGGGAGCTCCTCACCCGGCATTAGCGGCTTTAATGGATAGCATTTCATGTTATTGCAGCGTGAGGGAGCAGTGGTCCCGACGAGCCTCCCTACAGAGGAAACCCTGCAGGGATCTCAATCTGTAGTCACTACCCAAAACATTTAACTGTAGGTCAGTGTTGGAACTTAATTTAACATGTGAATAGAGAGTTTAATCCTCTGGCACATGCAAAGGAAGTTAGCATTTCTTGGGACATCTCAATACTGCCCCCTATTGGTTTGGAGTGTAATGTATTAAATGTAAGCTGGTTTACTGAATTACTTTCAGCCAGTAGTTCTTTCCTGCCGCGGGGTTAAACGTAATAACACAGCTTTGACCTATTTGGCTTGTCTTTTGTAAATTGCTAAGCCACCATCGATGTAAAAGGCTCTGCCATTTGCAAATGTCTGTATCTCCTCTCGTTATGCATTTTCCGTGTTCCTGCAGGTTGCCGTAGACGAGGCGAGCAGCCTGCTACCACTCCTGTAGCATAGAAGCAGCCTTCCCTCCCAATACTACCAACGTTTGTCTATCATATTACCACCACACATGAGCTGCACACAAGGCTTGACCCAGTGTTAAGTGTCTGCGCTAAATTTCATTGCCTCCATCTACTGGAAGGCCTGCCAATATACTGGCAGTGAATTCCTGGAGGAAAATAAATGGCAATAAAAAAGAGAAATGATAGCCCCTGCAAGCCGATAGGAGAGGGCTTTTTCTCTGCTGTCTTTTTTCCATATCTCTCTTTATTGAGGCTGCCCGGCTCGGGGAGCTGTTTTTTGGCACAATGGCCGTGGCTTTAGTTGGACGGGTCTCTGAAAGGCAATATTGAAGTAACGACTCGGTAGCACAGATTGAAGGGCTGGGGGGGGAATCATGTAATTAATTGCACGCTCATTTCTTTGATGAGAAGTTATGTGAGGATGAGCGTTTACCCGGGCAGCTAGATATCTGCCCCCCCCTCCCCTCTTGAGGGAATTGGAGGTGGGTAAAGTGGGTAGGAAGGTTATTTTACTGCCTTGCTGGGCCACTATAACAAGATGTTCAGATTTGATCTGAGAGTCGAGGTCTCCTGCTGCTCTTAAACCCCGCCCAGCCTCGCCGCAAAGTTTTTCTCCACCTTCCAGTTCATTATTAAATCTGGGAATTGTCCCCATAACTCAGCCCAGCAGACTACAGCATTATATGACCATTTGTGAGAATGGAGAAGGGTGATTGCGACGCAGGGCAAGAGGATGGATGTTAAAAGCATATTGATTTGCCTGTAATGTCGTCATAGATCAGAGATTTATGGCAATAGATAAATGCAGCCACAAGCTCTTGTAGCCTCCAGCCTGCGGTTGAGGAAATGGAGTCTTTAGTATGACTGATGAGATCAAGACAGTGCTTTCAACCACGCTTACCTCCCCCCCCCTTGCTCACCCCCCAGGCCTCCACTTTCTCCCCCCTCTCTTCAGGATGCTCTCGCCCTGCGGCTGCTGTGACTAGTCCTCAGCGGCTCACATCTTTGCTTCGGCTTCACATTCCAACACAGAGGCTAAGAAAGCCTGAGATTGGTCAGAGTGAGTGTTTTTTTGGCCCCACTTATCTCTCCCCGGCTGGAAAAATGATGTCTGACAAGGTCGCCAGAGATCACCGCTGCACAATGATGTTAGCGGGCTTGAAAGGAAAGGAAACGGAGCTTCTCCATGGTTACATACATCGGTGCTAATAAAAACCGCTGCGCCGCCTGACTGTGAGTGACATATAAACCACAAGCCAACAATTGGCTTAGGATAAACATGCCCGGAATCATTGATAAGTCATTTAGTCAGCGTGATGAAAGAGCACATGACAGCCAGGCTTCAACCACACGGATAAAAAGAGCCATTAAGGGTTATTCTCACACTATATGTCTGTGACCTCTCTGCCATACACGGAGCTCACAGTAAACAAATCTGGGGCGATGGAAGCCAAGCGCTGATGCTCGGTGACAGGCTGTGAACGAGGGTGGCAGAGGGGCTTATGGGTGACAAGAGGGCCGGGCGGGACTGCTGTCTGTGGCGGTTAAAGCAGCTGGGCCTCAGAGCCGAGCGCAGGGTCAGAGCCGGGCCACGCTGGTGGGCTCAGCCACACCGCCACTGTCAGGAAGATGACGGTGGCGTCTGCCCTCTTACAGGCCCCCTGACGGACCCCCGGCCGCCCCCCCCTTCCACAGAACAGTCGCATCAGATGAGGTACGAGTTAAACAAGCGCAGCAGTTTCCAACTGCTGTTGTCAACCAGCCGGAGGTGATTTTACTGGAAGAAGACGCGATGTAGACGTCGTTAGGGCCGTAATTAGCGGTGTTTAATGTGGTCTGATACGGAGCAGCGGCGTCTCCGAAGGCGGTACAGCAGACCACATAGAAAGCCCACCGAAATTCTTCAAATGGTTCATTTTAACGGCGGCGCAGCGAAGCTCCCCAGGTCTTTAATAACCCTGGTATATAGACCTCTGAAGGCAGCATAAAGGAGATATTCAAAGTGTAGTCAGGGGGAACAAGGGGTTCTGACAATGCCGCAGGAAATAGACAATTTATTATCAGCAAGCCATCCTAGGTAGTGGATTATCCATAAAACTTTCATGGGCATCCCTCAGTGGCATGCAACCATAAAACTTCCCAAATGAGGGACTTGTTAATTTACTTGTTAAAGCAAATTAAAAATTTATAAGCGCTTTTAGGTAAATGAGATCCTCTTTCATTGCCGCCCTCTCAGGATGCTCTCAGATCCTGAGAGGGCAGGTTAGCTGTTCCGAGAGCCGCGGAAGAACAATCAAAGACGTTAAATTGTTCCAGGTTTTATTACTGCCGAGCTCTGCAGCTGCTGTTGTGCGTAACTAAGGGAAACCAGGAGCTGATGGCAATAGAATCCCACAGAGGCCGGTACAGAAACTGAGCCCTGCTCTCTCTCTCGCTGTCTTTTTTTTGTTTTTTGTGCCTGTGCGATGAGGGATGGGGGGTTGGGGATGGAATTGCCTGTTGTGCATGGCTCTGTTTAAAACGGCCTTTGTGGTTAGAAATGTTAGCAGGCCTACTTTTGTGCTTGATTGCATTGAGTCTGTAGTGCGGCCCTCGAGAATAGGTCAATACGCTTGTAAAATTCCAGCGCGGCGGCGGTGGTGAGCACCTTTCAGTAAGTGAGAAAATAATTGACTCCACATGCTCAAGACAATGTTGCAATAGCTGTTTTAGTGTACTTTCCAGGGGACGAGCGTTCGATGAGGTATTTCATCATTGTTCTGCTCTCTAATCTAAAGGGTGGCGTGACGGCTCCGACTCGTGTTTGGGCGCCTAAATAACACTGTTGCCCCTCGAACAACAGCTGTGAAATGAAACCAATCCACGTGGATTGTCTCTTTTTTTGGGTGGAATATCTTTTGTTATTATAAAGATCTTAAAATAAGTACATGTGAGGCAAATAAGAAGTTTGTAGTGAAGCACATTCCGATTATTTAAAACATAACTTCATTGGTTTGATGGCGCACGGTCCCACTAAAGAAAATAATATTTAACGGCTTGGCAAAGTGTATGTTTGCCTTCAGAGTTAAAGGTACAGTATGTAACACACTCACATCAACAGAGTTAAAGGTACAGTATGTAACACGCTCACATGTTTAATACTCCAAACCAGTAGGGGGCGACACATCAACAGGAAGTTGTAGACAGAAAGTGAAGGACTTCCTCGTACAACAATGTGCTGAAGAACCAGTGAAGTGATTAACAATAGTACGAACATTGACTAGTAACCGTGGTAACACATGCATGCAGTTCTCTTTATGATCATTTGACAGGAAGTTCAGTCGGACCGTCTCAATAATGTTTGACAGTGATTATCTATAGTTGCTTATAACTTGATCAGGCTTGTTTCGCGATGACGACGGAACAGTTCAGGTTCCGGCTGCTCTTCAGAGGCATCACGCCGACTGCTGATTAAAAACAGTTGTTGATTCTCTACTTCGATAAATCCAGACTGGTAAGAAAGACAAGAGGAGGAAAAAAAAAAAATCTTTATCCCCCTAACACCGAACAGATTGCAGGAAAACAAGACCGCACTGTGTGGAAATTAATGGCAGATGCATTTACTCGTAGTTTAAATGTTTCATTAGATGCTAATCTCTCGCTGTGTCTTTAATTGTCGTGAAATTAGCCTCTGGAATATTAAAACCATCTGTTTGTTATCTTCCTGCAGGGCCGGTTCTTACCCAGGCTGTGCAGATACAACGGGGTCATTAAATAATGCATCCGTATGCTTCTACCTGCATCATATTTAATGTCTGCTGGTTATTGGATGAGTGCAGCACCGTAGCGTCGGGCATGTGAACGTCTCACCTCAGTGTGCCCCGACCGTCTGACTGCAGGTCCTCTGTCGTGATTTACTTCCCCCCGAGTCACGTGACTGAAGTCATCCTCAGCTATTATGACTGATTGTATTGCACATGTTGTAAGTAGCTTTATGTATGACTGCTTGTTTTCTGTTCGGCGTATTATAACACGCCGCCTGCACCCGCAGCTCTTTTGTGGGCTGCAGTCAGCAGCAGGGGGATAGAAGCAGGAAGCTACAGCTCACATTCAGGTTAAAAACACAGCACAATGGCGATGCTGTTACCTGTTTGCAACAGCATGTTGTTCCAGGGTGTCGGGCACCGGAGGGCTGCAGCTCCTCTTCTTCGTCTGAATCAATAGACAGTTCCTTTCAGTTACAAGTGGCCTTGCAGGGTCCTCGGAAGACAACAAGCCAAGTGCATTCTGGTTGTTGGACGTCTTCTACTTTCTGAGCAGTAACCCTTTTGTCTGGTCGTGCAGCCACAATTCCAAACTTTGTTCTGCACAGACGGGATTATGTAAAGAAGCCTTTTGTATGTCAAGGCTTGTTTTAACTTTACAATTCATCTAAACAACGGTTCATATTATATAGAATATTTTCCTTTCATGAGACCCCACAGCAGAGACCTGCAGGCGGACCCTCCCCTCGGCCTCAGATCGCCGCCGGCTGCAGTAAAGTGCAGCGACGGTGGCGTTCATTAGACGAGGTAAAGCTGAAGCCGAAGCTTTTTAAAGGCTGTAAAAATGTAGGAAACGACTTGCACGCTGTAACAAGTGGGAGTTATCAGAGACGGCCGCCACCCCCACACACATCATTTAGATGTTTCATCACACTGCAGGTCATTAAATCCCAACGCTGTTTGATGGCACTGACCACCAGCATTTCCTCCTTTTTTTTCCTTAAGACATCTTTTATTCATGCCGTGAAAAGACGGAATCCATCATCTCCGACCTGAGAAAAGGAGGGAGAGGACGGAGGAGAAGAAGAAGAAAAAAATAAAACAGTATTCTCTGAAGTAATTTAAAGGAGCTCAGGGGGAAATTAAAGGGAACAAGCTGAGGGATATGTGTTCAAATAGCTGTGTAATCAGGTCCTGAGCTATGTAATAGCCCTGGAAGATGAGCTGCTCTTTATTGGAACGTCTTTATTAGACAAGTTCTCCCGACGTTACACACAGTTTAATGTGTGCGAGATATCTGATTTCATGGAGGAGTTTCCCACCGACTGTGGGTGATTATTTACCAATGCAGAGTCAAGGAGAAAACAGATATATGGATTATTTTAGATGTATTATTTCATGATTAAACCTCCCTGTTTCCTCATTATTTGGTGTTTTATTGTGGGCTGTTAGTTTTAGTTGCAGGAGTCACCAGCAGCTTTTAGTGAGGTCTGTGTGTGTTTCTTTTTTACGCACATTCATAAATGCATGAGACCTTCTGCCGTGCGCTGCCCGGTGTTGTCAGCGGGGACGCCCGCTGGTTAATAAATATTATAGGTCAACATGTTTTAATGAAGGAGCCGCAGACTGTGGTGTAAACAGTGTTCCTCGCCCTCTCCTCGAGGATCAGTTCACCGGCCACGGCGGATGAGATATCACCCCCCACCCTCACCCCCTCTTTTTTTTTTCCTTTCTCTAAAAATATGGAAAAGCTCGTCTCACATTAACAAAAAAAAAAAAAAGGCAGAAAATGTGCCGTCAGTTTTGTGGGAATAAAATGTGTTAGACGTAATTAGCGCTATCACAGCAGAGGGTAGTGGTGTGTTGGAGTGTGTGTGCACCATTGTCTCATCCTGTCTGACCACACACACACGCACACACACACACACACGCACAATCACACACACACACACGGGCCCGACCCGGAGTCGGAGCGGTTCCCAGTGCTCAGACTCTCTTATCACGTCCGGCACTCCGGTGAATCCGCCCGCCTTCCGCCCATCATGCGAGTCTCCCAAGGACCAGGATTCCTTTCACATTATTAATGGCTGAAGAAAAGGGAACATTTTCATTTTAATTATCTGCTCAGCTCGAGGGCTCTTTTTGTATTCCCCTGCCTGGTGGCCTTTCATCCCACTAACTGATGGCCGGAACCTGAATGGAGGATCCTGAATACCGAGACAGACTGTAGCCGTGTCCCTCCCGGGCGGACGGGGGGACGGAGTGTGCCCTCGTCTTCTCGTCCATGTCCTGTGTGTGTGTAGAGCTACGCTCTGCTTTTCCTATTAGGTGGCTGAGCAGCAGTTTACTGCACTGTCCCATAAAAAAACAGCTATTTATGTTCTTTGAAATGAAACCTGCCGCGTTCGTCTGGTCTGGGAGGAGCAGCATGGAGGCTTCAGAGGACATCAATCACAGCCTTGGACAGGGACTACAGACCCCACCTCCTCCCTCTCAGCTCCGCATTCCCATGAGTCTTTTATTGTCCTCCAGACTTCGAGCGGCCTCAGATGCCGGTGGATTGGCACGTCCTCCTCTTTATTCTCGTCGTTTCGCTGCATCTCTAACAGAGTGTCTAGAGGATGACATTTGCTGAGCTCCTGCTGCCTCAGCATGTGGTGTCTGCTTGGAAAGGATAGTGGCTCCATTTGAAGGTTCTGGAGGGGTCTTTGTCCCTGTTCTCTATTTCATGAGCCGGGACGAGTCTCCTACTGCGAGATCAGATGGCGTCCTCCGTTGGCACGGCGAGTGACGGCCGTTGAATGAGCTCAGAAACATGACAGACTTACAGAGACGCTGCCAGTTCTCACATATTCATGACCTGGATTCTGTGGGACGCCGTCCCTCGCCAAGCGTTCCCCGCGTGGAGCTCTCAGTTGAACAGTTCTGCTTCATGTTGTTAACCTGTGGTCTCCGTGTGTGTTGTTGTTTGCAGCTGAAGCCGGGGCAGAACAACTGTAAGGACAGCGACAGCGAGAGTGTGAGCGGAGGGTCCAAGCCGTCCGTCCGGAGCAGCTCCAGAGACCGACTGACAGACGTGAGTACCTGAACAGACTCTCTTCAACTCTCCGTGCAGCCGGTCGGGTGTCGTCCAGACGTCAGTCACCAAACGTTCTTAACTTACAGCCGAGCAGCTCGTCAGGCCGTCAGCTGGTCGTATGGAACCAGACATGCAGTAATCTAGTTTGTCATCGGTGGTCAACTGCATCAACTACAGTGGATTGTTTTAATCTTTTATTTAAAGATGGCCGACAACCAGTAGCTTCCTGCGGCGGCGCCGTTCAAAGCCCGTCACATCCAGCTCGGGCTGCAGAGCTGATCAGAGGCCGTGGTTGGTGGCAGCGCGGCCCTGCGGTCTCGTGTCCTTTAACGGCTGCGGCGCGGCGTTTCCCTGCTCGTTAGCTTAACTGACACATTCTGCAACTAACAAAGACAATAACGTTCATCAGCTGAAGAACACATGTGAGGACACGGAGTCAGTTTAAGATCCCTTTGTGAATCCGAGTAGAGTTTTCTTGGATGAAATCTAAGAAAAAACATGGAGATGTTGGTGAATGAGGTCCGGAGCCGTCAGCAGGTGAAAGGATCATACTGATGATCTGTTGTTTTATTACTTCTGATAAAGTACAATCATTTAATAGTAGACATAAGAAAGGCTGGACTAAGGTAAGATGTATTTAATGTTATTGTCTGCTTCCGTGCACGTGCATAAATACATGAAAACACATGATGCATCACATCACTTATATAGGTGATGTAATGTTATATTAGGAAGTGTAAGCTGTGCTCCACTTCATGACTGAATGGATTTAAAAGGTGATCAGGTTCTTGTATAAAAGCAGCTTCAAGTCAACTTCCTCACTACAAACACTGCAGGACCTCGATGATACTCTCAGTATCGGACTGCTGTCCAGGCTGCAGGTGGATGGAAACAAACAATAAAATACATCTAACAGACGTTCCAGGCTGCTGTACTGGAGATTCAAACAGTTATCATAAATCAAGAGTATTTGTACGCTAACATTTGCTACAACTACATTTTCATAATACAGGTTATTACATGTGTGTGTGGACAAAGAACAGATCTTTGACTCTCTGTGTGCTTGTGAAGTACCTCAGCCAAACCTTCTTTGTAGCTTATATGAAACAGATAGTTTCATATAAGATAGTTCCCCCCCCCCCTTTGCTCTTTGATCTGCGTGGAGAATCTACAGTGAGGTGATCAGATATCCGGCCGTAATTAAAGATGTCAGCCGAGAGGCGAGTCGGTCTCCGAGAAAGACACGGACGGACCCGCCGAAGCAGAACGGATCCTGCATGTCGCTGCACGACGCTCGACTGGGCATGAAATGAAATAAGTAATTTGATGTTGGCAACAGAAATTAAAATGATACTTGCTGATTTCTGTCAGACTGCGGCGTGGCGGCTCTGCAGCGGTGAACCAGGACATGTTGGTGTTGAACAATGGAGGCTGTACGACACTTAACTCAGGGAGTCACAGAGAATAATAACGAGTCATCTGACTAGTGACGGCTCTTCCTTTGCTTTATATTCAGTTTAATCTTTCTAAATATTGTATATTAATTCCAAATAACTCCACATGCTCCTGTGTCATCCTGGAGGATGTCGGAGCTCCTCAAGCAGAAACCAGCCGACTCTCCCGACTCCCAACTTGTTCGCGAGAAGCATTTGTCGCCTTCTGTATAATCGCTTCCACCTGAGCTGGCAGTTCAGACACTCGTCGCCCTCTGGAGGATCCAAGGAGGCTCGGCCTCGGTTCCCCCCCGCCTCACCCGGCGGAGACGCCCCCACAGGAGGCCGAGCATGTCTGCAGCAGAGCTGCTGAAAGCTGGGCGGCATGGAGACGGACTTTTAGACCCCCCGTGTTCCTTCGGAGGGTCACGGTGTGTGAAGCTCCGGCTCGGGTCCCCACAGGTTCCTGAACAAGCCCCCCCGGCCCCGCTGCCAAAAACTACTTCACACGTCACGAGAGGTGCAAGTCTGAGCTCATGTAGCAGAGGTCTCCTCCCCGCTGAGTCACGGGGAGGTAAGATAGGAAGGTTTGTTTGGAGCCGGGACTCTTACGGTGGTGTTATTATATTTTTCTGAATTATAAAATAGCTGTGTGCGTTTTCCTTCCACGTCTCCTCTGTTCTGCATTCATGTGCTCGTCCTGCCGAAACGTCCCACCATTTTTGTTTGTAACACTGCACCATTCAACTGCAGCGCTCATGTGGTTCGGCTCCCTCACAGCGCGGAAACAAAGAGCCATGATCTAAGTCCCTCATTAGAACCGGGAGCAGTGTGAGGCGGCAGCGAGCTCGGACCGGAGCGGTTCATTAGACCAACGGCCCGCTAATGGTATTTGCCGTTGCACTCCCTTCCCCTCACGGAGCAGCCGCGCTCCGATGAAGCAGATGAACTGAGTTTGCCGACCTGGCGCTGGCTGGCAGGGAGACGGAGGCCAGAGGAGGTCAGGCCTGGCAGCCTCCTCCTCTTCCTCCTTCCCTCCTCGCTCCGTCCTGCCAGCTCATTAAGGCCTACAAATGGCACATCAGGTCGGCTGTGTTTGCCTCAACCCCAAACCCCGGCTAAATTGGCAGGCTTAGCCGCATTTGCTCAGAAGTGCCGGGTTCCCTTTTGGGTTCGTTTGAAGCCGACATGGCAGCAACCCCCCCCCCGCGTCCACCACCACACCCCACCCCTTCAGTCTGGGTGGCAGGCAGGCATTCAGGCAGCAGTCCTGAGCAGAGAGAGTCAGCTGGATGAGGGAGGGAAAGGGAGCTCGGGATGAAACACTCCCATTTAGTCTCTGCGGCAAGGGGTGAAATGCCATCATTACCCGGCTGCCTATCAAATAAATTGGCAATTACGGACCTGGGATTGCGAGTAAACAGCATGTTACTCCTTTTTTTTCCATCCAAGGCTCTTGATGAGAGGCGGGTGCAATGGAGAGAAGCTCCGGAGTGCCGGGTCAGAACCTGCTAGTTGGCGTTAGCCAGCCTGATGAGCGGCACAAGAGGAAGACTATAATGAATGCGGGCCTGTATTTCAGCCGAAGCTTCCTGCTATATCTCCAGCTCGTCTCCACCTGTCAAACAGGAGCAATGCTAGTGGAAATATCTTTATTATATCTAATATCTAATAATATGTGACAGCACGTCACGTACTGTGTGTGGTGTTGACTGCAGCCTGTCAGCCCGACAGGTGGTCACACTGCCGGTGTCGCACCAGCCAGCCTCGCATGCCGTGTTGTTTCCGAGGGAAACGAAAATTGTTGGTTTGCGGAAGTTCCTCCCAGCGTGTCCTGGCGTCCTCTCACACGAGAAGTATTTCTTTTTTCGCCGAGGGGCCTTTGAAAGTTGTTTTGTCATGAAACATCTGGAATTGATATCGCTTAAAGCCGAGCACATCGTCTCCCCGCTGCGTTTGAAGCGGTTTCAACCCAAACGCGGCTGAAGTCTCTCTTACAGCTAGTAAAACTCAACGTAGTTATTACTGGCTTTCTGATGAAAACATGTCAGCCTACCCAGAATCCTGTGTGCATGTGGTGAAACCATTTCAAATACTCAAATTACAGGTTTTGGAGGACTGATTAATGTCATAAAGAGGACGTGTTGTTGTAAAGATCACTATTATGATTAGGTTTACTTGAGCATGCAAAGACGGCACATGATGTTTTCCTTCTCGACCTGGCAGCACAAACGTTTCCACACGAACCTGATCCCGGCGTCCAGATGAAGGGTTTATGTAATGTGACCGGAGCCGGTCTGGATTACACCGGGCCCGTCCCACCTCCCCAATACATTCTCCAATTATTTCCTGACACTCTGATGTAAATGAGGTCGCAGTCCCGCTACATGTCCAGATACGCCGGACAATTTGCTCCGACACAGAACTTGTAATTGCTTGCATCAATTATCTGTCATTCTCTCTCTCTCTCTCTCTCTCTCTCTCTCTCTCTCTCTCTCTCTCTCTCTCTCCCTGCCTCTCAATAATATGATGGTTCCTATTAGAGAAGCATTTAGACATGTAAGTA
>CAAKHC010013418.1:0-31130 GCA_901007825.1 Macroramphosus scolopax
TGAGCTTATAAATGTCTGCACACACACACACTCACTCACACACACACACATTGTTGTAACAAACACACAGAGTAAGTATCTGCCAATTGCCTGCAAACACAGACAGCAGGTCACAGAATCTGAAAATACTTTTTCCTCTGGTCAGTGCTCGGAGGATGCTGATGCCGTCCTTCAGTAGCCACTGGGGAGAACACACACACACACTGACACACACACACACACACACACACACACACACACACACACACACACACACACACACACACACACACACACACACATCGACCACAAACACACACTTTGACGAAAATCATGTGTGACCTCCTCTCCTCATTCTGCAAAAGCAAAAGGAAGTGGAGGACTGTCGTAATGGGAGCAGCAGTCACATTACAAATCCTTCACCTGATCTCCTGACGACAGGCTGCAGCAGCAGACACAGAACCTGCAGTGACACACATTCCTCTTATTTCTGGACTAAATCATGAAACACACATCGCAGCAGGAGGACCCGCTTTTCCAGCACATTCCTTCACTTCAGAGTTTGATCTTACAGCAGGTTCCAGACTCTGTCTCTGCAAGAAGAAAATAGCATAGAAGTGAACAGTTCAGGCTGCAGGTCGCTACATCCGGTTTGGTTGTGTTGCAAGTTCTCCTCCATCAGTTCCTTCCTTCATCATCCTTGGATTGCTGCTGGAAAATAAGTGATTAGAAAATCTAAAGACAAGAAAGTTAATCCTTCAAGAGATCTATGGACTAATTATTCTCTGTTTTAAGGTTAGTGGGGATGTGCTTGTTTTTCTGTTTCATACACGAGTGATTTAAATATCTTTGGACTCCACCAAAATTTTGAGGACGTCACCTGTGGTTTCTGAGGAACTGAGATTGGCAGTTTTCACATTTATGGAAGATTTTACAGGCTAAACCAATCAAATAATAGTAAATCACCAACTAAATACCTGCCAACTGACCTTCAACCGGACTGAATCCGCTCATATGACGTTACACAGTTGTGTTACACCGCCCCCTGTAGGCGGCTTCACGTCAGTACATCATCGTGTTCAGAGGATGTCGTAGACAGTGTGGCCGCTAGGGGGAGCTGTAATATAATACCTAATGTAATAAAGAGGACTGCGCTGTAATATAGGTTTTCATAGTTAATTGATTAGTAACAATAATAAGATTATTAGTAGATTTAATTTACATGTTTCGATGATAGACGTCTCCTTAAACCCCAAATATGTGTGGCCAGTTGTTCTGCTGATGTAATAGTAATAGTGCTATATTTTAACTAATTAAAAAACATCCATTCTAGCCTTTCATGTACTGATATATCAGGCCTCGTGTTGTGTTTACATTGCAGAAGCTAATGCAAGATGACAGTGAGTAGCAGTAGTACTGAGTACCAGAGCTTCTCTAGATGAAGGAGGAAGCAAGAGTGCACGTGGTGGTTTCACCCACGATGACTTCCTGTGGTTTGATACCTTCTGATCTGTCAAAGAGCTGTTTCGTAAGAGCGAGTACTCTGCAGGTGTGTGGCTGCAGCAGGGCCGACCCCCGTTTACTGCAGCAACCCTGCTGAGTGTGTAAAGTGTGTGGAAGTTCAAACTAAATTAAGCATGCTAAAAATGTCAACATTTTCCCAGTTCACGTTTGCTCTTCATGCGCTGGGTTCCCCTCTGTGATCTTTTACTAGCTGGAGGGGTTTGTGGCAGGCGTTTCTTCACACTGTAAGATATGATCGTAACTCTGAATCGTGGTAGATTCGAGGTATCGGCAGCTCGGGTGTAAAACAGAGCCACGGTTATCTGATGTGCTTAATGATAGCAAAAGACTCTGATGTGATTATATGCAGAAACAAACAGGAACTATGAGAAGTGTTCTAACTATAAGGGGGAAGTTAAGTTAATGTTCAGCAGTGAAAACATCTTAAAGTCACATAATTAGCTGCATGTTGCAGCACTGATAACAGTTCAATAAAAAGATGATAAATAAATTGACCACTGCACTGATCATGTCCCTGCAGGTCCTTGAATCATTGCAGCTTCAGTACATGTGATGCTCATGTACGCTGAGGTCATCAGTATACATCCAAGCTTGGCAGGGAAACAGACGGCATGTGTGCACCCCTGCAGAGTCATCCAGAACGTCAGTGGTCAGAACACAGCGTCCTGCTGGTCAGTCGATGAAATGTGTATGAATTTATGGCCGTGTGTGTCCGTGGGCAACACTAAAGGTGTGTGTGTTTGAAACTAACGGCTTTATGTCTGACTGAGACTATTTATAACCACGGCTGCTGCACTCACATGCAGCATAAATATTTTATAAGTCCAACGAGCCTGCAAGAATGTGACGCCCTTGAAAAGTAGAAAATCCAACACACACCCACAGATTTATCGTCCTTTACTAAATCACCATCTAAAGCTCTGCATCACATGATCAGGTGATCCGGAGTAACTCAGGGCGCCGCCTTAAAAGGGCTGTAGTATGATTCCTCTCCCTTCACACAAGCTTGCAAGAAATCCCCACAATGCACGTTTATAAATGATGTCAATTGTAGTCTTGTTGCCAAGTTGGAGATCAATTAGCTGCTGCTGCATCCAGGAGATCCTTCGTTCTCTGAGGCCGCCCTCTGGCAAGGAATCAATCATTCAGCCAAACCTAAAAACAAATCAAAACATGCAAATGTGCGTACGACATTAGTATTCATAGCGGGTGTTAAATCATGCAAACATGTTGTTTAACCTTCAGTTTTCAGCGTGTCTCACACACACACACACACACATCCTGGCAGCCGCCTGAGTCCTCGGTCAAAAGGTGCTTCAACTGTTAAATGACTTGTACTCATAAAAATGGCAAAAACATACGGCAGAGCCTGCAGGAAGTGTCATCCTGGGAAAAGTCCACAGAGGAGGACGTTGTTACATTCTGCACCTTCACTACAGTGATAGAGGATAGTGGACACACACACATGCACATGTGCACATGTGTATATACACACACACACTGTTGCTTTCAGAAAGAGAAAAACAGGGAAAGAAAGAAAGAAAGAAAGGACTGTTCAGACTGAGAGTCCGAGGGGATAAAGAGAAGTACAGTTGAGCAATCACAAGAAAGAACAATAACCAGATGGAAGAAAAGGAGGAATGAAAGAAGGAGAGTAAGATGAGGAGTTTGTGTCTTGAGGCAGTGGGAACTGGATTCAGCCAGACTCCCATGAAAACAGCCTCGTCCAGGCAGCGCTGACGGTCGGGGAGGGGCCGGACGGAGAACAGAGGGAGAGAAGGAAACGAATACGACAAATGTGCACGGGAGCAGAATGTCACAAAAAAAAAGACCTGCAGTCTCATGTAGAACACCTCGTAACCTGAGACCTTATCGGGATCCTCGCTCCTCCTCGCTGCAAGAAAAGAGCCTGCGGCGAAGCACACACACACACACACACACACACACACACTCACAGTGTACAGTGAGCTCGGGGCTCAGATGATCAGGGATTATGAACATATCCAGTCCATTGTTGGCCTGCAGGCTGCCGGCTGCTGGTCAGGTTGAGCAGAGAAACGCAGAACAGCCCAAAAGTAATGAACTTCATGTTACAGGAATGATGGAAATGTTCTGGATTATAATCTGTTTTGATGTTTCTTTCACAATAACTTGAATTGCATTGATCATGTTTGGTGTTTCATGAATGGATCAGCCAGAATCGATTCCAAAAGTCGACTGATAAACAAAGAGAGACACAGACAATACAACAAATGTATGTCGACCGTCGAACAGTTGGAGCTGCAACAACTGCCAGGCGAGTTGAAACGGGCGCAGACGTCGACAGGAAAACATCAGACATCATTTATAGAGGAGCAGGTTGACCTGCCGCTTTATTTATACCCACAGCGATTGTACAGACGAACACGTGTGACGTGAAGCTGCAGGCAAACACACGTAAACAAGCACGTCAGCATGCAAACAGCTTGAAATAGTTCATAATTAAATAAAAAGATGTAAATAAAGACGTGTGCATGAATGCAGAGGGATAACAGTCGTGTACTTTTCTCTTTGTTGCATTGTTGCTACCTCACTTCCTGTTTACAGGTCCGAGTCTCTCTTTGGAAACCGGGTGAGATACCGAAGCGAACACGTTGTCCCTGGAACTCCTATTTTTCTGAAGACATGGTAAACATATGGCTCAGATTACCCCTCCCGTGCCCACGCGCCTCCTTCCTCCTTTCTCCTCTTCCCTCTCTCATTCTCATCCCTCCTTTTCTCCCCATTTCACACTCCCTCGTCTTCCTCCCGACTCTCGCTGTAAATCCACAAATTCCTTCTTCCCCGGGGTCACAAACCTCCTCACTTTCCAGACATTTTCCTCCCGGACCTCTCCGCTCTTTTTCTGCACACACCTCCTCTCGCACCTCGTTTCTATTTCTACCATCCCATGTCCCATGTTGTGCAACCCACCTTCTGAGAAGCCCGAGTGTTTATAGACGTGCGGGTATGAATAAACAGCACGTCCCACCACCGGGTCTCATGCCTCTGGATGAAAATGTGCTCTGGCTTCATGGAAAACAATGACCGGTGACGATCCGCGTCATCGCTGTCTTCAGTTATTGGTGTTTATATGCAAACCAGAGTCTGGAGTCAGTGCAGAGAGCTGTTTCCAATGTTACACTGTGTTCCCAGCGAGGGATGCGACTCCTCTTCCTCTCCTGTGGATGTTAAAGCACTTCTCCTGCCGTCTCATTAGCTCACAATAGAAGATCTTTCTCTCCCCGAGTCTTCAATAAACAATCAACAATGTTTGATTAGATTAAAGGAAGAAAAGGGCAGTGAGGAATTGAAGGAGATGCAAAGTGACCCATTAACGTCTTCATCCACTAATCCCATCCCAGTAAACAGAAGCTCGGGTCCTTTCATCAGCTCACAACTTGATGAGTGACACCGCCCTCACGGATCTTGTCAATTCCCCGATTCTGACGTGAGCATCAGGGTGAACAACAATTAATCAAAGCTGCACCGGCTGGTCGTATCTGGGTCTGTTGGTCGGGTCCTCTCTGCAGACGGGCATCTCCCCGCGGCCTCGCCTGCATGGCACCGCCGCCATTACCGCCGTGTTTGCATGTTATTGTTCCACGTTTCCAGCTACTGAGGAGCAAACAACCTGAAATAGCAGGGTTACTCATTAACAGCCTTATCAGGTGGATCTCCATGACTTTCACCACCCAATCTGTCACTTCCCCCCGGCCGGGGAAGCGGCGGATAATGGACGAGCGCTCTGCATGAGAGTGCATGTGATGGAAAGTGGAATGTGTGTGTGAGGTGAGGACAGGGAGGCGTAGTTGATCTCTGGGCTTCACACGTAGCATTCGTGGTCGCGAATAAATAAAGTCGTTTGGCTCGTGGACTCCGATGCAATCAGACTTTTATTGCAGCTGCAGGCCGGCGGTGTCGACGGGGGACTTTTATACATTCTATGGCTGCCAGTCGTCCCTCTGCCTCCGAGTGGGATGACATCACGTGCATTCCCTCTATAGCGGGTTTGTGTGTGTGACAACGCGACAACTATGCACAACTGTGTGGCGGTATCAGAGTCGAGGCCCAGGGTCAGCCTCACCACGCTGATAAACTCCCCGTAACAGCTGACTCAGGACATACCGGTGACGTTTAAACCACGCCGCCCCCCCTCTGCACAATCCCTTCTCTTCACTCCAGAGGCCATTCATCTTGATTCATGGTGCATTTGGCCAAATGTGCATTTGCAAATGTGATTATCTGCAGCATCAGCGTTCTTCATCAGTAGAGGAATTCAGCATTGGTGGTATTTCTTATATTCCATCATATTGTATCGTAGGCCGAACATGGTGAGGGTGAAGGGGGGTACAGGGAGATTTAATAAGATGCTTTGCTGTTGGGATCATTCTATCTCCTGCTGGGCTTTGACATGACGCCCTGTGGAGGCCGTTCTCGCGTCGTGCTGTACAAACTATACGAGATGATTCAGTTCTGCCCATCTGTCTCCCTCTCTGCTCTCCTGGTCTCCAGGGTTTTAGCACGCACCCGCCGGGTCTTATCTCTTTGCTCAAATGGTCCAATAAGCTGATCAAACACAAGCCACATCTTGACGCGAATACCTGAGCATTTCACCGCCTGTTTAAAAGGCGTGAGTAAGATATGAAAACTGAACAAGGATGGATGAGCTCGTGAGGCGAGCGGAGGGTTTGTGGGTAAACTGGGAGCGACGTCGTATCTGTGGATCTGTGGATCTGAGTTTCATAGCTCAGCTGTTATTTCCCCTCAAATCTGGGCTTTTATTTGCTTTCTTGATTTCCTAATCTCCCTTTTTCATGCCCAAATAAAAGCGACGTGACCCATCTCCCAAAACTGTTGCTCTCTTGATGACGCGATTACAAATAATCTAATCCAATCAGGCAGACAATGTCACCTCAGTGAGGAAGGAGACGTCTTCCTCTTCTAGCAACCAGAACGATTGACACTATCAGACCTGATCAATGAGGTCCATCAGGTTTGATCACAAAGTATCTGCAGCTGTATTGATCAGCAGAGTGGGAGTGAAGAATAAACACATTCATTTCCATCCTTATTAAGCATGTTTGAGTTTAAAATAAATGATACGCAATTAATAACATGACTGGACATTAAATGTTTGGATAAAGAATTCTTTAAGAAAACAGGTTTTATAATCTTTCACGTAGCTGCTATTCGGTGGATGTTTTTATTTGCTAACAGGCCGACGTCAGTCAACAAGAAAAATACCAACGTCCAGCCGAGCTTCCATCCGTCCTCAGACCAGCATCGACCTCCCGTCTCTAATAGAATCAATAACTCCTGCTGGAATCATAACGTGAGCACAGATGTGACAACGGCTCCGGGTGTGATTGAATCGTGGCAGGAAGCTCTCGACCTCGTATCAACGCACCCGGAGAAAAGTGCTGCACACCAGCGAAAGGTCAACAAACTGGCCGGCTGACCTGCTTCCTCACGGTCACGCATGCGAGCTGCACCCCCGGAGAATGTGGACGTCTTCCAGCTTCCTTTGCTTTTGCACTGTAAAGCCGGACTTTTCTCAGCTCTGTGTGCTCATTGTGCAGGGCGCGGGGTTAAACGCAAGAATTTGGGTCAGAGGTGGCAGAGGAGCAGCTCGACCGTGGGCCAGGGTGACACAAAGGTTTGAGCGGTGTGGTCACAGGAGTTCACTGCTCAGGTTCTGCAGGGATTACGAGTCCAGGAAGCACCAGGGTCTCTCAGGTGAACATGAGGTTTCCAGCTCAGGGAGGTCGTAACTGAGAGCTAAATTCAAAGTGCTGCTCACACACAATATCCACATATATAACCCCAATACATCCATCACCTATGTGCACTTAGAGAGAGCAGACCTGCATCAAGGTCATGTAAAACAAATGTAGTCTTTGCATGCATGATCAGTCTGTAACAGTCCCTCCACAGCTAACGGGAGCATGTCAAACTGCTCTTTGAATAACAACCAGCAGCCGACCATCAGACTGCTGACAGCACATTTATAGTGAGAGGCTTTTTTTCCCTGTGCTGTGAAACGTGAACATGCAGTGTGGCAGCAGCAGCTCGCTGCGTGCGGAGTGATGTTTCACTGCTTCTACATTTAGACCCTTGATGCATATTGCATGATGGGTGTGAGCATGTGTGTGTGTGTGTGTGTGAGAGAGAGAATGAGGAAGACAATGAATGAGGGTGAATGTTGTTTTTTCCACTGTACAGTTCGCTGCCCCACCTGTGAGAGGAGCATTTAAGGTGTGCAGAGAGTATTTGGAGAAACAGCTCAAAGGATGGGAAAAGATCTGGGAGGGTCCTGGAGGAGGAGCCACGCGGCGAGCCGGGTGGGGGGAAGATCAGGGGGCGGCGCTACTGTACTCATATGAGGGGAGAACATGTATATTTTACTCAAATTCAACGTCTCTTGCTCAAGCAGAACACAGGACGGATGTTTACGGAGCAGACCCGAAGAGACTTTTGTGTTTTTGTGCAACTGGAGCCGCTTGTGATGCGCACAGAGAGGATGCGTTTGTCTCCTCGAGCCTCACCTGGAACAAGGAAGCACTGACAGCTGCTTTTATTCTATTGTGTTTTTTTGACACCAGGAGTCATCTTGGAATATTCAATGCAAAGCATTCGGCATTCATGAGAACCCTCCGTGGCACAGGTTGCTGACAACAACAATCCCTCATCAGATAAGTCCGGCAGCTTTTTTTTGCGCACGGGGACACGCGCGAGCGCAAAGTGCAACTGGAGAAAGGAGACAAGTAATAACCCAAAAAGGTAGCCAGACATCAAGATGACGGACGGTCCAAGACAGCGGGGCAGCTCTGCCAAAGATGCTTCCAGTGAGACGGGGTCCGAAGGAGGGGTCGCCCTCAAGAAGGAGATCGGACTGGTGAGCGCTTGCGGTATTATTGTTGGTAAGTCCAAATCATGAATCTACCAAATGGTGTCTCTTCTAAGCACACACAAGCAGTGTTTTAATGCGTCCATGTAGTGCCTGAGAAAGTGTGTGTGTGAGTGTGTGTGTGAGGGAGGGAGGAGAGGGAGTGTGTGAGGTGGCACCTGTGCCCCGGTGTCAATCACACACAGCAGCGGGCATGAAAGTTGCTCTGCAGTCAGATTTAGTAACCCATGTTTCCATGGCACATGGTGCACGCACACACACACACACACACACACACACACACACACACACACACACACACACACACACACACACACACACACACACACACACACACACAGCTCTCTTATATAGTCAGATATCGATCTGATCAAACTGCTGGATCAGATATTATAACAATATGGCCGATCTGTCTTTTAACAAGGTTTGTTTGCACTAGTTTGTCCCTTAATTATGATCGAATTCTGTATTGTTTTACAGTGCAATTCAAAAGAATTAGAAGTAAACATGCAGTAGTTTGGTGTCCAACATTAAGGAGGATTTAATTCATCGTCGTGCTACACGTGTAAAGAAGTCTCCTGCTCGGACTGAGAGATGAATCAGTTGTTCCCTGCAGCAGTCCCGTGCCTCCTGCCCCGTCTGCAGGCGTTAATCAGAGAGGCTTTCATCATCTCTCCTACCTGGCCGGTGATGATGATCTTGTCACCTTCGCTCATCTCTGACGTTCAGAGGATTAATCTAATCACAGCCGTCTGTGGACTCACATGACTCACTGACCTCACACTCAGCCCCACATGATGTAAATACATCGGGTGGTTTGTTATTGTGTTGTTAATAGTCAGTGGATTTCATTGTTAAGTTGTAACCTGTTAACTTAAGACGTATTTATGATGCTGATGGCAGTAAAATAGAGGAGACGACATCCAGACGACCTGATCGATCAGCACGCGGATGAATCGTGGCACAGGTTGTAGGATCTGTGTGGTCTACGAGGATGACCTTGACAGGATGAAGGCGAAGGAGGGGATGACTCACTCACTCATGTGTTTCCAAGGCAACCAGAGAAAGAAGTGCATGTGTGAACTCCCAGTAGGTTTGTCGGCAGAAGATGAGGAGCAGAGAGAAGAGGGGGAGATGAAGGTCGACCCTTAATCCAACTTTAAATTCAATTCATGCCCTGCCATGTTTGTATCGATGGACTGAGGTGTTTACTCGATTCCTGGGTATTGATCATGATCTGAGGTGATTGTAAATATTGACTCATCCCTATTGATCCACTGAAATCAGTTTGCCTCCCAACATATTTGTGCACCAACATTTAGATAGTTAATCATTTTTGTTGGATTGATCTCCACTCAAAGACCCACTGTTAAGAGAGTTAAGCCAGTCATGCCATCTTAGAGGGTTTTATGGCCATCCAGAGTCCGGCCAGGGCTTTTGTCCTCGAACCAAGTCAAGCTCACGTCCAAGCCTGTTGAGCTCAGGTTGTCATGTGTGAGAGAGACGTGAGGTCAGGTGACTCGTCTCAGCCAGCGCGTGTGATCCTGTAGCAGCGAACATGCCCCGCTGGGTTTCCATGAAAAGGGCTGAACACACAAGGACATCAAACAGTTTTACGGCCTATTGTACAGTACAGGCATTTATTACTCTCACACACACACACTAATAAATTCAGACAAAAGTGCAAAGCAAGGAATTGGGATTAGAAGTGAACTTTTGGCCACTTGGAAGAAGGCGCCGCCCTGATAATGCTGTTTTATTAGCTCGCCTGGCTTAGCCGTGTCTGAGCTGGGCTCACCTCCATTTCTTTTGTGCATTTATTTTATTTCTGCCACACAGATTTGATTTAACATGCAGTTCAGTTGTTTGCTGTATCGGCGGTTGCAGCAGTATTTACTGAATCACTTGCTTGCTGCATATTTTAACTGCGGGTCACGACCAGTCTGCCTTCATTTCATGATTAGCATTAATGGTCCCGTCTTTAAGACAGCCGCTTGTACACAAGCACACCGGCGCTCTGCTGTGTGAGGGTCTGGCTGAGGGCCAAGCAGCGGCCTGCCTCGGTTTGGTGGATGTTTGAACAGGGATTTAACGCTGGGAGGAAATGCATCGACTAATCTTACCGGGCTTTAAAAAGGCTGATCAGGGTTATGTGGTAATGCAGCAAAAACACACACTTGTTAATATTCGTAGTCTGCTGCTGCTGTTGGAGGGTTGTTGTTTTTTTTTTTCTTGAGCACCGGCCTCCAATCACGTGGTGTGGTGGCCAAGAAATAACAGAACAGCTCACGTCTGCCTTTGTTCAGATTTAAGAATGCAGGCAGGTTTAATGTTCCTGTCGCTCCGTGTAACTGCAAACAGAGAAATGACAACACAAAACTATAATCGCTTATTTATTTAACATCCTGTGTGTCTGACAATGGAAAGTATTGACCAGCTGCAGTTCGACACTCAGGAATAAAGCAACTTAAATGGCACCTTGTCTCAGACCACACCAATGAATTGTGTGAGGATTTAAGTGGAGCCTGGGCAGCCGTCCAAGAGTCCAACGAGAACAGAAGTCTGCTCAGAGAGCACGTCTGAGATTCAACCTCTTCCTCTATGAAACAAAAAACCCACTAAAACTAAATAGAAGCGGAAAGACAGGAAACCTGAAGATTCCACTTGTCAGCATGTCTCGCACACTCACGTGCTGAGAGGCGATGCAGGGATGCTTTTTTTTTTTTCCTCTTTTTTTTTGTTGATGTCAGAGTTCCTTCACCGCCGCTGCCATAAAGACGTCAGCGTGATCAGGGGACAGATGTTCTTTATCTTTTAACTGATTCACATGAGCGAGGGTCCGACCTCGCCGCTCGCACGTGATGAATGAACGACTGAATTAATCTTTACAACTAATATATTGTTTCAGCACAACTCTGACTCTGAGGTTCAGAGGCAGTTGGACGCTGCGGACAAAAAGATAAAGATAAAAGATTAGAAATAATTATAGACAGTAATAAAAAGCTTTTATTGTCTTCGTGGCAGCCGTTAATGATCCACACTTCATTCAGCCTGACAGGTAGAAAGTGACTCGATCTTTGATACCTTCGACTTTTGTACAGTTTATCTCCACTTATCATCCGCTATCATGCCGTCAGTTATGATTTAACTTTTGACTCGGACGCCCTTTTATTGGCCGCAGGTGTCAGTGCGAGCACAGAGGGCCCATTCAGCTGAATGTTACAGGAGGCTGCTGACCTCTGACCCCGGAGAGCCATTGGACAGGCGTGAATCTCAGGCGGCTTCTTTTCATGTGGGACCAGAACCCAATCATCTGTCCCTCCATCTTTCAGCTCCAGTGCCTGGCACTCTGATGCTCATTGAATATGTCAGGGCATTATTCACCCCCTTGGGAATCCGCCTCTCATCCCTCCTCTCTCTGCACTCTCTCACCCCGCTCTGTGTCTTGCTCCATCTCCTCATAATCCCCGCTACATCAGCAGATTACAGCTGCCCATTTCGCCTGATGGCCCGCCTGCCTCGTCGTCTGCCTCTTTCGCTCTCCGCCTCCCTCTGTGGTTCATATTTTCTTGCGGACACATCATTCGTCCGGTTCTGTTCCGGTCTTTTTCCTGGTCACATTGTCTAACAGCCAACAAGTCATTTGGAAGATCATCTACTCATAATAATGCTCCCAGACTACAGAAATGACTGTGTATGACACACACACAAACATATAGACCATATGAGTCACACCTGACAAATTAAAGTAAATAGAACCGCATTTATCTTTCCTTATGTATACTCTGCTGTCTTTTGTCTGACGCCAGATGAGTCGAACCGTTGCACCTTTTTCACAGTTTTAGTTTAAACAAGAGGCTGTTTATTGTCTCACAGACTTAGAGGAAGCAAACACACGTCAACCTGAGCTTATGCAAATGTGTAGTTCAATTTCTACTTGTGATTCCTTTGTTTCTGCCTGCGGTTTCTCACAACAATGCTGCTCCAAACCTCCTAATTAAATCCAACCGCCCTTTCTCTCTACAGGTAACATTATCGGCTCAGGTATCTTCGTCAGTCCGAAGGGGGTGATGGAGAACGCCAGCTCCGTGGGCGTGGCGCTGATCGTCTGGATCATCACAGGCATCATCACCGCCATCGGGGCGCTGTGCTACGCCGAGCTGGGCGTCACCATCCCCAAGTCAGGAGGAGACTACGCCTACGTGAAGGACATCTTTGGAGGGTTGGCCGGGTGAGTAAAAACTAGAGACACACAAAAAAAAAACATCTTCAGTTACCTGGAAACAACCGGACGGACTTTCAGGTGTCAGATGTGATTTGAGTCAGTGAGTCTGATGAGTGAGTCACAAGCAGCTTGTAGGAAGGAGGATGCTGCTCTCAGTAGGTGCAACACGTGGGAAACTCTCATGAGTTGTTGGGGGTTTTCTCTTCAGGTTGACCTTTAGAAATTTGAATTTGGTGGTTTGACTTTCTATAAAACATTAAACACATTTATAAAATGACAAATGTTATAAATGAACTGCAAATAGTGATGTTTCTTGGTGTTTTGACAATAAAACACTTGTATGTACAGTACATGACCTCATGTGGCCCGCCTGCGGTACCTCCTCAGGCCACTGGGGGCGCAGACTTTTAGAATCACTATTAAAGACTAAATTATGAAAAGATGATTCAAAGCTTATCAATGATTAATATACTTCTTATATTTAAGTCTTCGGTCTTCATGAAACATACTTTTCATTCTATTTCAGAGACCTTTTTAATGTTTTAATGATTCCCTGAGAGCATCAATGCTTCAGTTACAGATACTATTCATAAGAACTTTATTTCATTTTCAGGCTTCCCCTCGTTTTTGCAAAACGGCGCATTTACAAGAATTCCTCTCATTGTTTTGACCCGGGTCACTGAGGTTGGACAAACCCCCAGTTGAACCAGGTCAAATGTACTGTCTATTAATCATGTGACCCAGTTTTCACAAAGAAGGCTGGCTCCCAACCAATTACAGTTAATTTGACATGGATTTAGGTGGTACCAGGCATACCAGCATGTGTAGATTCCTGTCTTCATCCTGGTGGATGAGCCTGCTGTTGTTGGCAGACATCCTGAGCTAAAGCAGGGGGTCTTAGTCTAGTAGGTGTATTAAAACAATATTAACTCACAAATGAATCTACCCACCGGCAGAATTATAAATATCAAGCTGCTGTGTTTTTTTTTCATTGCGGTTGGTTTTGAAGTTACTTTCCCTTCCGGTCATTCATGAATGGTAGTGGTTAGCTTTCAGGTAACGGCGCTTACAGTAAATGCTTGGGAACCAAGCAACTCCCTCGTTTGTTAGCGTCGATCTCACATACACACACTGTGCCTTTACCCAGACTGTAAACACAGATTAGACCATTGTTTTATCACAAGGTTACATATTATCAGGGTATTTTGGGAGAGGAATTCAACCAGACAAAAACAGTCATTGATTGTTTTTGTCACTTTGTACAGTAGCTATCAATACACATCAATGAACTTTAACCTCCGGAGTCTTTGTTGCTCGTTGCTTCAGATGCTCGGTTTGATGTGTTGCGCTTCCCTGTGCCCTCTGTCTAGGATAAATATACCGCATTCAAGGGCTGTTTGTTTTCATTGTCCCGCTCCTTTTATCCTGATGTGTGTGTCGGTGGGCGTGGAGGGATGCAGTTGTGTTCGCATGTGCGTAGTGGAGGAGTGAGGGAAATGCTTACATCACTTTGTCGCGGCCGGGCTTAATGCGAGTTTGCAGGGCGAAGGAAGAGCTCGTAAAAAAGTGCATGATCGAACACAGCTGAATGGACAATGTGGCGAGTACAAAGGCTCTTTGTTACGACACTCTGCTGAGTGGGACTTCTTTAGAATAGCGCACATGGGCAATTAAAAATGCAAAAGTACACTAGAATGAATGTCTGCATTTATAGCATGTTGATTAGAACCTGCTGGTTTCTGCAGTTTTTTTTTTTTACTATTCGCCTTATTTGAACCTTACACTCAAGTAAAACTACAACTAGACGAGTTTGCATGTTTAAAACAATTCCTGAAGCAAAAATCATTGTGAATCCAACTTCCTATATAAGTTGAATGAATATATTCAACTTTATTGTCATTGCAGAAACGTACAGTGTAAATGTTCTTGCAGAGAACAAGTGCTAAAGTCCATGTTGGGAAACTGCTTCCGTGATGCTCCGAGCAGCAGCAGTCTGCATTTCAATCTACATTTTTTACATTAAACATACACACATTCCTGCGAGACACAATCCGTTTAATGCAGTCAGGTGAAATGATCCCTCAATAAGCCCCAGCTAAAGCCCAGCTCCCCCCTCCCCTCCTACATTTCATCCCAATCCCTGACTCTCCCCTTCGTCTGTCCTGTGTTCATCAGCTTCATTCAACTTTCATTCATTCTTTTTTCCGATTAAAAGGTTGAACATGCAGAAACCGTAAATACACCCGGCGACAAAGATTAACGTGCAATTCCAGAATAACAGGGAGAGAATTCTTTAGCACGAGCCAGAGGGTGAAGCTGTCAGTTCACCTGTAGTTTACATTCCTACTCTCTTCTCTGGTCACGAGCTTTGAGAGGTGACTGACAGAATTGGATCTCTGCGTCAGACATGAGTTCACGCTGTGGGGTCTCTGTTCTGGATTACAGTGAATCACCGAGTGAAGTTACTAACATAGTGTGACTCCGGTTCTGGGAGGACACCAACCCTCTGGTGAAGCTCAAGGCTTCTTTGCACTACAGTGACTCACAATTGCCTCTCGTCTTGAGGGACAAAGTTGTGCAACAAGACAAGATGGATTAGTTTGTTCAGGCACATACAATAATCCCCTCAAGCACGACATTCCCAGAGTTATTTTTACATGTTTTACAGTACATTATATGTAAATTCATTTGTTTGTCAGATGTCGGTTTACATTGGTATCGCCTCTGAACTAAAATAACCCGCTTTGAGTCGGACCCTTTAGATGTAAGGATGTATAGGAGACTGTGTGTTCCCCTTCCCAATGTTGTTAATCCTGACACCCGACTGTTTCTCCAACGTCTGTGTTTGTAACCACCCTCCTCTCCCTTTTGTCTCAGGTTCCTGCGTCTGTGGATCGCCGTGCTGGTCATCTACCCGACCAACCAGGCTGTGATCGCGCTGACCTTCTCCAACTACGTCCTGCAGCCCCTCTTCCCCACCTGCTTCCCGCCGGAGAACGGCCTGCGCCTGCTGGCTGCCGTCTGCCTCTGTGAGTCACCTGGTTTGCTGAAAAGTTTTTACATGAAACAGACACACACTTTACTGATTGTTGATCATGGACATGTTTGAACTGACAACAATCAGAACTAGAACCCATTCATCTGAGAGGCTTCCCTCCCTTCTGTCTCTTGAATCAGCAGCGTGTGATTCAACTTCTCCCTCGAGGGTTCTTCATGTGTTGACTGTGTGTTGCTGTTCAGCAACTCAACATGCTTTGACAGAACCCTCAACTGACTCTATGTCTCGTGCAGATATGAGAGGCAGCCCATTAAGAAAGGAGGGAAATAAATAATGTTATAGCGATCTAATTCTAATGTATTTGATATTATGTGGAGGATGGCTTGAGGATGAAATTGTGGCAGTCATGCAGACTGCTTGTCGATTCAGTCGTGATTGTGGAGAGATAAAAGACCGCTGATAGCCTTGAGAAAGAGAGCGTAAAGAGACCTCGATGTTCTTTTGGAGTTTGCTTGTTGGGACAGGAAACACTGAAAAACTGCCAGTTAATAAAAAGACTGCGCTTTAATAAATGGTTAAAGAGAATTAAGCACATGAGTTGTAAATGCATGAAAACACAGTTACAGTAGTTTTACATCCCTGGTTGGTGAGATGTAAAAGCAACAACGGAAACTCAGCTTGCCACAGTTATTTTGCTTTTGCAGTTGAATCATCAGGATGTTTTTAAGTCTCTGTGCCAGTTTTTTATTTTTTCCCCTCTTGTGTTCGGTTGCTTGGGATGACACGATGGTGGCGGGTTTTTTAATCCCGCAGCAACTTCACACAGCCCGGCCAAATACTACGAGCGGCCTTCAGACAGGCGGAGGGACGCGGGTGCATCAGTGTGTCTTTGTGTGGAAGTGACCGGTCGAACACGCTGGTCAATCGGTTTGGTCAGCACAGTCCAGGTGACAGCTCGACCTGAGTCTTTGTTTGTTTTGTTTGCAGCTCTTTGTCTTAAGAGTTTGGCCGTGAGGGCACATAAAGTAGGTCGTCGTAGGAAACAGTCCGCGGTGTGACTCGGACGCGAGCAGGCAGGCTGGAACTCTCACGTGATCTTGTGTGATGTCACGTGATCTCGCAAATCTCTCAAGAATCCAACCGCCTGGCGAGTTCTGTGGATTATCTGGAATAACTGGACCTTGAATTCTAAAAACAGGAACTGCTGGTGAGCTTTTTTAAACCAAACAGTCCCACTGTAGAGAAGGCAGCAGTTCTACGGCCGGCAGCTCCGAAATCCACTCGTATCAAGACGATGGAAGGGGATCAACAGCAAGAGGGAGAGGGAAATGTATTTTTCCAGTTTTGGGGTGAACCGTCACTTTAATCGAAAACTGTCCTCGTACCAAACAACAAACAGATGTACGTGAAACAGAAAAACATTTCTTGGTAATAATTCCCTCTGAATGCGTCACATCGTTCCTGATTATCTCGACGTTCACTCGCCTCTCACACTGAACTCCTCGGATCAACATGTGCTGAGCTCGGACTACAACTCCCAGAAGTCCCCGTGTCGTCTGACTGTCAGTTGTCGTCAGGCGACTTTCAGCAAAAGACATTTTAATGCATTTTTAATGCTTGTTTTGCTGTTGTTCTCCAGGGGGGAAGTGGGTGAGAGGTTAGCCCCCCCCCCCCCCCCAACTGTGATGTCATTCCGGTTGTTGACCAGAGCAGCATGGAAAGTGTATATCTGCCCCTGCAATTAGATTTTTCTGTGGCTGTCTAAATTTAGCCCCTGCAGAATATCATATCTAGATATAGATAGATGTATCCAGCCATGCACATATTCGGTGACAGTCAAACCAGACTTGTCTGGTACTTTCTCTCTGCACTGCGAAAGGTTCTGCAAGGTGTACCGTTTCAAAAACATTGCGGGGGGGGGACTCTCCCCTGGGGGCCTGCCTCTTCCTACAGATGGCGGAGGGCGAGGTTGTAACCCTGTCGTGTTTTCCATCAGGCTTGTAGTGAGCTCAGCAAGTTTCACTCACACGTACATAAGGTTTTTGAATTTGTATACTCAGCTTACAGACAAGCTGAGCAGCCCCGCGGCCCTGCAGCTCCAGGAATGTATCGTCAGGTGTAATAATCAACAAATAAGAGTGGGAGCGGGCGCATGTTGTTACTGTAACGCAGTGCCACTTCAAAAGATAAACTGGTTCGTAAAACAACTGGTGATAATGATGAAATGTTGCAGTCCCTCATTGCAACTCTGCAGTTTGTTCAGGCAGTTCCTTTCTTTAAACTTGTCTTCTGACCAACCTGCAAACATCATCAACCTCCCTCAGACATCTGCAAACACAACCAGCCTGCAAAACGTTCTTCTCACACACATCTGCTGTATATATGTACGCAGACTCATGCATGTCTGTTCTTGTGCAGCTGCCGTCGACTCCCTGCTGCGACGGCTCCGAGCTATCCAACGCCATGAACTTCATCCCACGAACTCAAACAGGCCCCGTTGCTTAATTGCAACCTATTTGCCTAAACGCTCTGACCCGGTGTCCTCAGCAGCAACGATCGAATCCATTATCAGTCCGTGGAAGGTCGGCCTCAAGGCGAAGCGGGTTGAAGGGCATTTACAAACATTCTTTAGGGCTTGTTTGTCTTTAAATAAATGCCATATAAGTAGGGTTTGGTATATAAATCTTCATAAATAGTGTCTGAAGGACCAGAATATGACTTATGACGGTTAGATGTTATATATTTGTGCAGTTACAGAAGGTGGACAAAACAATGGAGCTATGTATGAATGTTAAATACCAGATATAAGACATGTAGGAGACAGTGGGTGAAGTTCAACCCTGTGTTCCAGCAGCGAAGTCAAAGGTCACCGTTAGATTATGGACACGATGCTCGGATGTGTAGCTTTTAATCTTTCTCCATTCATTGGAGATCAGCAGCGTTTACAACGAGACAGTATCAAGGCTGTTGACCTGAACCTTTACAAGTTTATCAGCTGCAAAAAAAAGTTGCATCATAACTCCCTGGCTTCTCTTGGGCAACTTTATGAGTGCTACAACCAGTTTCCTTCGAAGGCGTGTAAAGCAACCGACATATAATCCGGTAACTGATTATTGTGCAGGAGTATCGCAGCGTGTCAGCTTTAATGTCAATCATCATATCTTTCTTTCTCACTTTCACTCCAACACTCACCGACGGTCCCAATGAGCAGTGATTGAAAGCAGAAACGATTTTCTCCTGATCTGGCGTCCCGTCAATCAAACCTGCTAGAGATCCCAACATGTCCAAAGATATCTACAGTCAAGCAGCCTATATTCTTTCAGGTTTGTATGAACTAATCCTGTGTTTTCTTTTGTCTTTTTTTTTGTCTAGTGCTGCTGACATGGGTGAACTGCTCCAGCGTCAGGTGGGCGACCCGGGTGCAGGATATGTTCACAGCCGGCAAGCTGCTGGCCCTCGCCCTCATCATCATCATGGGGATCGTGCAGATCTGCAAGGGTGAGCTTACCATCGATGCTCCCTGAATGCACATTGTGTGGGAAAAGCAATAAGTCCCGCACACTGGCGGTCATCCGGGACAGTATACATTCCCCTGTGGACACCGCAGGGTTCAGTGAGTTGCTGGGGCCCTCTGGTTAAAAATCACATCGCTAATATCAGCGGGCCTCAAGCACAACCAAGCAGGAGGCCAGTTATTTCAGGGGCCACAGAGACTAGGCCCCTGAAACAACAGAATGGGGATTTCTCTGTGAGTGTTTGAAGATAATAAAGAGTTCAGTGGCTGACCTGACCTGACCCGATGAGATGCTGGGTCATATATGAGGACGAGTGTGTGAGAAAGCAGGTAGAAGAACGCATGAACGCTGTCTGGAAATGTGTCTTCAACTCCTCGAAAAACGAGCGAGTATTTCAGGTATTTTAAATATTTATTTTGAAGTGACACAGCAGAACTTGTTCTGCACTCGTTGATGTGTAAGCAGGACATTCTTTAGTGGGACGGAAGTGACGGAGAGCAGACGTACTTCTTCAGTTAAGGTCATACGAATTGACATCAGGCACATAGAGACCATTTGTCGTTCCAAATCCTCAACAAGGTGATTAGTATTGTAGCCATGATGATGAAGGCTGCCAAACCTTAAAACAGTAGTAACTTTAATCCAACCCTTGATCTTACCCTGGTCGATGTAAAGGATTACGGGTTGAGCGACGTGTGCGGCCTCGCCACATTCACTTGTTTTGTCTAACAGTTAATATGCATTCTCCCTCTCTCCACGTGCAGGAGATTACTACTGGTTGGAGCCAGCCAATGCCTTCGAGCCCTTCCAGGACTATGACGTGGGTTTGATAGCCTTAGCCTTCCTACAAGGCTCCTTCGCCTACGGAGGATGGAACTTCCTCAACTACGTTACAGAGGAGCTGGTCGATCCCTACGTGTAAGACGTTGTCGTGTATCTAGAAACGTGTGTTGTTTTTCTTGTTGCGGTTCGAAAACCAGCTTCCCACGTTACTGACTGGCTCCTTGCCATAAGAATGTAGCTGATTTAAAGGCTGCTTGTAGCTATTTCGATGGTTAGCAGTCACATACCCAGTAAGCCTCCCAGTTTAAGCCCTCATCCTCTAGTTTAAGCCCTCTGATATTTATTTAACTTTAGCGTGGCGGAGAAATCAGTCCCACTCACCTGGAGCAATACTGAAGTTTAGAGTGTTTTATTTCTTCATTTCCTGCCTTTTCTTTATTTGAATCCCTCCTTTTACCATCTCTTTAATAACGGTCGTTTCCATTACTGCACTTTGACAAAGACATCATTTTTAATTTCCTGCTTTAAATCCGCCCTTCACCAACTCTCTTATTATTCTCTCCAGGAATCTTCCTCGTGCCATCTTCATCTCCATCCCCCTCGTGACATTCGTGTACGTCTTTGCAAACATCGCCTACGTCACGGCCATGAGTCCCCAGGAGCTTCTTGCTTCCAACGCTGTTGCCGTGGTGAGTAGATCCGCCCGTGACGCAGGCCGATCCTGTGACTTCATTCAAGCTCGTCCCTTGACAGGAGTTGGAATGTCTCGCCCTCTAGTGGTCCGTGTTGGTCGGTTTTTTAATTTTCAAATCAGTTTCTAACCATCTGCGTGTGTCTTTGCTTTCCCCCCCCTGTCCCTCTGTCTCATCCAACCTCTGCCTCCATCCCGCTCCTCCATCAGACGTTTGGTGAGAAGCTGCTGGGAGTCATGTCGTGGATCATGCCCATCTCCGTTGCTCTCTCCACCTTCGGGGGAGTCAACGGTTCCCTCTTCACCTCTTCAAGGTTAGTTGGCCCGCCGGCAACTTCCTAATTCACAACCTTTAGTTTCATGTCAAGCGTGGATGTACTGTGGAACCAAATACTGTCTAGTATATTTCTTCACTGCATCTCTGTCTCTCACAGATTGTTCTTTGCCGGAGCCAGAGAGGGACACCTCCCCAGCCTGCTGGCCATGATTCATGTCAAACGCTGCACTCCCATCCCCGCTCTGCTCTTCACTGTGAGTACAACACCTGCTCCATAACACACCTCAACCTCCTGATATATGACCGCAGAGCCACAAACTATTACAACCTGCTGCCTCTGACCGTCCGTTCCTTCTTCATCCCCCAGTGCTTGTCCACGCTGCTCATGCTGTGCACCAGTGACATGTACACGCTGATCAACTACGTTGGTTTCATCAACTACCTCTTCTATGGCGTCACTGTCGCCGGGCAGATTGTCCTGCGAATCAAACAGCCCAACATGCACCGGCCGATCAAGGTGTGTTCATATGGTGTTTCTGGTGTTAATTCATCACATTCTGTTTGTTCAAATTCTATAAATGAAACTGAAGAGGAGGAGGAAGAACTGATCTTCACCACATGTGTGTTAATGAATTGTATCTTTTTCCTCTCTTCCAGATCAGCCTGATTTGGCCGGTGATTTACCTCATCTTCTGGGCCTTCCTGCTCATCTTCTCGCTCTACTCTGAGCCCGTGGTGTGCGGCATCGGCCTGGCCATCATGCTCACTGGCGTCCCCGTCTATTTCCTGGGAGTCTACTGGGACAACAAGCCGCATTGCTTCGATGCTTTTGTTGGTAAGTTTGCTCTTGCCTGCTGTCAGAAGGAGAAAAGAGCTAATAATACGTTAAATTGTTTGTTTAATCCAACACTGCTGATTTAAAAACACATCCAGCATCCAAACCTCATTATGAAACTGACTAAACTCATTTTCTGCTGTTTGGCTTTCGTCTTCCAGATAAGATGACATACTTGGGCCAGAAGTTCTGTGTGGTTGTTTACCCGGCCCAAACTGGTGGCGGCAGCAGCGAGAGCGGAGAGGACGGCGAGGAAATGAAGGAGGCCATGTCTCCCCTGTCCAAGGAGGACGGAGACAATCACAAGTCAGCGGACAGCTAAAGCTCATGTCTTAATCTCCAAACGCTGATTCAACAGGCGTCCGCAGACACGCGTGCGTGCGCACACCCGTGCGACAGTTTGTTGCGGATTTACTGATCAACCCTCGTGCCCCCACATATCGTTTCATATTTGTATTCACATCATATCAACCAGAAATATCTGCCAAACATGGCAGGACAGGTCTAGAATAATATTGCCCCATAACTTTCTGATTGGGGTCCTTCAAGAGTGCAATGAAGACAGGTCGGCACCTCCTCCAGACACGCTTACACAGACACTTTACCCCTTCACAACTCTTCATCATGATCGTCACACTGCTCCTCCTCCTCCCTCGCTCCCTCCACACACTCCCTACACACTCCTTCTGCAAGAGCATCATCTTTGTCCTTTTTTTCTTATCATTGTTAACTGTACTGTGATGACCTGCAAACAGCTTTTCTCTATTTGTTTTTTTTTTTCGCCACCTTGTAATTTGTTGCTTCATCACACGTTCATCACATCAAAGGCTTTGATTGTCAAACTAGACACTCAAGATCCAGATCAAGTTGCTGATAAGAACCCGGAAGTGCAGTGTTTTGTTTTTAAAGGTGATTCCAAAATGTTTTCCTTTTATTTTTATTTTTTTTTATAATTATGGTAATTGTTTATACCTCTTATTTTAGTTGTTATATGCCAATTATAGTTTTGCTGATATTCTTTTCTACCCGACATCATACTCATCTGGCCTTTTTTTTTTTTACTCTCGCTACTCCAGAGGTGTATACCTGACCGCTGATGTGTACTTTGTATAAGTAAATGGTGCACAGTTCTTGTTAACTGCCTTAATTAGATTGTATCCTGTACTTATGTGCCATTATAGCCCTGCTTTTTGACTGATGTGGAGAGACATGAATCCTCATATTTTAACATCACATATTTAACCCGTTAAAACTGCAAGCCCAGTACGGGCATAGATTAGTAGAAGAAACACTCACACAACGTTTTTCACCACCGCATTTGAATTGTTTATGTATAAATCCCTACACCGACATATGTGAATGCCTGTGTGGACACTTTTTTTTTTCTTTTAAGGCATTGATTGCCTTACATGTTTTAAAGTATTTTTGTAGCTAGCCACCTAGTTGTGTTTTTTTTTTAGGGTGTAGAATTGAGGAACTATTTTTTTTAATTCATGCAGTTCAGTAGAAGGTATTTTAGTGAAATCTTAGTAAAGACACCAGCAAAAACAGAACATGCACCTCTGAATGAGCCCATCTGTTTATCATAGCAACGCGCCTGCTCACCTCAACACACGTTATGACTTCAATCTTCTTGTAATCATGTGGTGTCTCAGGGCATCCCCACTGCCTTCTCTTTACACACACTGCCTAAATAAACCTCCAGAACATGGAAGCTCATCAGATCTGACTGAATGCCTCTTTGAAATGTCTGTACAGGTGCTAGCTAGATATTTATTCCTCAGCGTCCTCAGGAGTTTTAATCTTCAAAGCGATCCCCCAAAAACAAAAAGTCACACAGAATGACGGTTGTTGGCAGACATACAGGAATAATTCTACGTCCTTCATGTTAGACCAGGATTGCAAAGGTTGCTCTTGTTTAACTGTGAGGACAACTTGGAGTCTTGGGTGTCTTTACAAGTACAATGCTGTGATTTGTGCCTGTTATTGTGTATTTACGTAATACACAGACTTCATGACAGTCTGTTTATTGTCTCTTACTAAATAAATTGAAAAAACTGACAACTGTGTTTTGATTTTCTAATACATCAACATATTCCATAATCCCTGTCTTTCTTTCATTTTGCCAAACTTGGAATGTGGTTAAATTCTTCATGGTACAATAATGATAACGGTTTTATAAACTTTCGGCATGTTTAACATAACCTTTAATAGCAATGTGATGATCTTATTCTGTCATCAACATCGGCTTTGCCACGTTGCCTCTGACGGGATCTCTCAGTTAGACCTTTACAGTATAGACAGAATTGTTTATGTTGAGACATTTTCCACATCTGAAACAAAATGCTGCAACTACATGCCTGCTGCAACTGTATAACTCATCAAAGTTCCCTGATAAGTTGCGACGTCCACTTCTTGCTTTAAAACAGAACAAAAGAAGCCTTCAATGTGGTGGAAATATAGTTTTAAATGTTTTAACAGGGACACATTACACAGTATACTGGGGGCAGCAGTCACACACCCCACGCCTCATAAGAATGCTATTTCTAGATCAGTTTGTGCACATTGGCCTCCACTTTAATTTGCTTTATTTGTGAGCGTGAGACAAGAATACAAATATACACAAGTAGAAAAAGACTTTTTATTACTTTATTCTACTGACAGACAAATCAAACTTGTGAAATTACACATTATTCTCACACAGGGTCTTTGAGCTGCTTCTTGAACATAAAAAAAAAATGAAAGAACGAACGATATCAATGATATCGAACTTCTTGCAAACAGCACAGAAGAAAATACTCTTCAAAAACTTCAAATCATCCTGCTACATTGATTGTGTGTCCAAAACATATCCTCTAGTTCTTATGTTCTCTGTTCATCCATCTTTCACCAATGCTTTTGAGCAACATGGGTGCATTCCGTGTAATACAAGTATTGAAGTAAGCAGGTTGGGAGATCTTGTAGAGAATGGAGTGAAACATGCATGAAACAAAACGAAGGTAAAGACTGCTGTCCAATGGGTTCTGTGACTATCAGAGCTTCACTGTCAGTCAGTGGAACCTCTGTGCACACATGGTTTTGGAAACTCAATGTTCTCTCGCTCATAAATGTAGATAGATTCAAAAAGGCAGCCAAACTGTGAATCTGCAGCCAAAGCTTTATCTATTTTTTAAAGGCACACTGCCAGACAAGCTTTAATATGTCAGTGTCCCACCATGGCAATGTTACAGTGGTGGACGTGTTCGTCGCCAACATATTTCTACTACAGACAAGTGGCTGCCACGAAAGAACTTAAAAGAACTGAGGGCTCTGTGGTGCCCGCAACGCCGCCATGTGACTCTGCAACCCATGGCTGTGTGTCATCAGTGTGTCTGTGTGATGTCGGCATTGCAAAACCTAAGGCCAATTCATAGTTACAATGCAGGCCCGTAGCTTCCGGGAGAAGAGAACACCTTTCCTCCTCGTAGGGCGAGTACCAGATGGAGAACAGAGCCTCCCTGTATTTTGTAGTCTGCTGCTGTTTTCTCATCGTTCCTGAAAGGAGAGAGGAAGGAGGTGTGGAGTAGAGGAGGTCAGAGAAAAAAATCCCCCATATAAAAAGCAATGTCTTCTTAAGGGATAAGGAATGAGACATCGGCATAAACTAAAGTATGAAGCTGGTAGTATTCCTCGGCGAACAGATAAAATCCATAAATTGTATAATTCGTTTGTATGATTAACTTACATCTGTTTGCCACTGTAGATCAACCTCTGCTGCTGCGGAGGGATCCCTTCTTTCTCTTCCACCCTTTCTTTAATCCGCTCCACCTTAATGGAAATTGGTACAAAACATTGCTCAACGCTGCGAACACACACATTTCTGATGACATGTTATTATAACTCCAAGCACACAACAGGGAAATAACACGATTATACCTTATCCGTTGGCTCTATGTCAATCTCTATTTCCTTGCCAGTGAGTGTCTGCGAAGACATTTTCAGGGTATTAATGCGTGAATACAACTTATTGCATTAGTAATAACAGCTCTGAAATATGTCACTATTTGGCTAATGTTAGCCGGGCTAATTATATTATATTTGTCTAGCCTTACCTTTACTTTAATCAGCATCTTTGTTTCGCCTGTTTGTTCAAATTCAGTGATCCGCAATATGATTATATGTTAACTAAATATAATATTGTGGTTCTGTGTGATGTTCTCTGGCTTTAAAAGTATTTCATTATGATATTTTCTGGCTCGATATTCCCTCTCTGCAAAAAATCTAAAGTGCTTCCTGTGTTTCTCGGCTATTCCTACCCGCTCCTTGGATGCATGTCAAACGTTCCGCTTCCCATGCTATAATACAGAGCATTAGCTTTATTTATTATTAAAAAGCACAATACTTGGCCCAAATAGTCTTTTAAGTTGGTTATAGTACTGACCGAAAAAAGCAAAGAAATGTCACTTAGTCATTGTAGTGTAACGTACAGCGAGTCTCCTCTTTGTAGTTTTTGTAGGTCTAACGTGCCTAAGCTAAAAAAAAACATTAAAAACTACAAAGCGGAAGTTAGTTGGTGTGCCACGCTTTAAAGCTTCCCCTCGCAACACTGTTAAAGGAAGTAGCAGCGCGGACCAAATCGAGCATACCTTCCTAAAGGTAATTCGTCTCTTTTACCAAATGTATAAGATAACTCGTGGTTTGACTAATGTGTGCTGTGTGTTTAGCTAAGCAGGTTTCAGTACTAAAGACGAGTGTCTTCAATTTTGACACTTTGAACATGTGTAACCTTGAATTTAGACTCCGAAGAGACAGAAGCTACACTGTTCTTGTGTAGTTACGTGTGAATACTGTTAGCATTATCATTTTCTGTAGCATATTTCATACCATCCATCAGTAATTACCTTTTAGCTTATGTTAAAACATTAAGGGGTGCCTCAGACCCCACGCAATACCTGCTTGTTGTTACAAAATGATTGTGTTTATGACGCACAGTTGTTCTCATCAGACAGAGGAGCAGCACAAAGCCACCACCCTGACCTGTGACCTCTTTGCCTTTCACAGGTGTTTCCACAATGCCTCGAATTGAGAATGACATCAAGCTGGATTTCAAGGATGTGCTCCTCCGTCCAAAGCGGAGCACACTCAAGTCTAGAAGTGAGGTAAGTCAGGTAGACAGATGGGAAATTTTATTCCGCATGAAATCTGACTTACTAGAATATGAATGCTTTCCTTTATTATCCAGACCACATCCTCATGGGCATTATTAAAGTAGAGAAGAAAGGGCCTTATGTGATGTCCATAAAGCAATGTAGTAATTCATTTCACAATGATAAATTAGATGTTTTCCCAGTCGGTTGATGACATCTTAAAAGTATTGAAGTAACCTGTTCCCCCTCCCTCTTTCAGGTGGACCTGATGAGGAGCTTCACTTTCAGGAACTCCAAGGGCAGCTACAGAGGCATCCCCATCATCGCTGCTAACATGGACACTGTGGGCACGTTCGAGATGGCCTTGGCTTTGCACCAGGTGAGCAATGCAAAGAGCTTCAAGGTGGTGGATTTAATTTTGATGCTGTTGCGAAATATTTATGTATGTATACACAACTCAGCCAATCTGTTGTTCTCTCCTTCTAGTTCACTCTCTTCACCACTGTCCATAAGCATTACTCCGTGGATGACTGGGTGGAGTTTGCAACAAAGCACCCAGAATGCCTGAAGGTACTAATAGTGTAATCACTACGTAATCCATTATTGTTCCTTTTTGAAACTACTCATTTTATTGGGCTTGTTATTCACTGTAACACAAGTATCTCTGTCTCCCAGAGTTTAGCCGTCAGCACAGGAACTGGTGAGAATGACTTTGAGAGGATTTCAGCTATCTTGGCAGCGGTGCCACAGTTGCAGCATATCTGCGTAGACGTGGCAAACGGCTACTCCGAACACTTTGTCCACTTTGTCAAGGACGTCAGGCAGAAGTTCCCCTCACACACTATCATGGTGAGAAGATGTCTCCTTTATGTTTATAAGTTTGGAAGGAGAGGCGATTACTCATTTCTGAGCTAAGTCCTGGAATGTTTTTAATAGATTTTCTTTTTTTTTTTTGCTCAGGCAGGAAACGTGGTGACAGGAGAGATGGTGGAGGAGCTGATCCTAGCTGGTGCCGACATCATTAAAGTAGGCATCGGACCAGGTGATCACAGCACAACACGTGCAAACACACATTACCAGTCAATCAGCTCGAGCAGTTATCCACTTTAAGTCTGTTGTTTAACACAGAACTGTAAATCAGATAAATTACCACTCACCAAAGTATATCATATTACCTCTGCGTTCATGTTGTGTTACTGAGGAGCAACCTTCAATCACACAAGTACCAAAGAAACCATAAACAAATATGATTTCCTGTTTGCATATTCTGGACTGCAGACTAGCAAGATCTGTTTCCTTTGTGTCTGCTACAGGCTCAGTGTGCACCACTCGTAAGAAGACCGGGGTGGGGTACCCTCAGCTCAGTGCTGTGATTGAGTGTGCAGATGCAGCACATGGATTGGGGGGGCACATCATCTCTGTAAGTGAGCTTGTGTATAAGGGTTCATATATTAAAAATTGAAGTCTTGAATTGATGTTAAAGAAAATTGTTTTACATTTGGGGAATTGTCTTATTCGCTTTCTTGCCGGGATTAATATGAGATCAGTTCCACTCTCATGTCTGTATGGTAGATGAAACCCTACAAAGAATCACTCAAGTGCACTTATATACTTTTAAGGGGAAATGTATTTTACATCGTACATTTCCTTAAGTACCAGAGTGCTTGAGTTATTCTTTGTACTATTAAGATAAGTAACCATTCGGACACCCAGGAGTTACTTTAGGGAGGTGTGTAAACTCTAGGAGAAATATGAGTGGCATTGATCCTCTCATCCTCATCTCCAAGTTGTCTTTAAACTGAGACCCATGAAAAAGAAAAAGAATGATCTGTTATTTACATTTTTTGGATAGCACATAGCGCAGACTTTTTTTTAGGCGTTGCATATTCAGGCAGGATATATGTGATGTCGCACTCATAACAAGTTCCATCTCTTTTCTGTCACACAGGATGGGGGGTGTACTTGTCCAGGAGATGTCTCAAAGGCTTTTGGTAAGTTTGGATTTTCCAAATGGCACTCTAGCTTCACACCAAAAGAGAAATTCTTTTACAGTCTCCTAAAATACACTTCTTCTATGACTGTCAGGTGCGGGAGCGGACTTTGTGATGCTGGGTGGCATGCTAGCTGGCCACTCAGAGAGCGGGGGCGAGATCATTGAGAAAAATGGCAAGAAATACAAGCTGTTCTATGGCATGAGCTCCGAAGTGGCCATGAAGAGACATGCAGGTGGAGTGGCAGAGTACAGGTGAGAGACAGTTATTTTAGAGCAATAGCCTGCTCAGTGTTTGTGGGTGTGTGCATGTTAGTATCGTTTGGCTAAACGTAGGATGGGGTAGGTGCATGACTGAGCTGCTACCTGGACAGCAGAAGAATACTGTAGCAGTTCTCCTCTGAGGATAATCTTAGTATGTGTGTGGGTTTTGTTTCCTCCAGAGCATCTGAAGGGAAGACAGTGGAAGTACTTTACAAAGGTCCAGTGGATGTGACAATACGAGACATCCTTGGCGGGGTCCGCTCCACCTGCACCTATGTTGGGGCAGCCAAGCTGAAAGAGCTGAGCCGTAGGACCACCTTCATCAGGGTCACCCAGCAGCTTAACACCGTCTTCGGCAACGATGGCTGAGTGTACAGCTCAATGTTAACTTCTACATGAAAGAAAACTAACACAGTACCTCCCTATTTCTTATTAGTTTTTTGGACGATGCAATATTGGTATATTAAGTTCGACTTAATGTACACTAACAATAGTACTTTTAAACCACAGAATCTGACTTCATTTATTTTCATGATGCCACAGTATTTCAGGACTCAGTGTTACTGATTTAATCCAGACAAATAATTCTCCAGCATCTCGGCCGTGTCTCGTCATCCCAGTATGAAGTCCTAAAGTGTTCTGTACTGCACATGACATATGCAAATATGTGTCACACTTATGGTTTGTCGCTGTGAAGGATGACTCATGGCATAATAATAGCTAAAACAATTTGTCATAGCAAATGTCTTATTAGTCAGAAAAACAAATGCAAACTAGGAAAGTTTTTAAAGTTCTAGAAGTCATTTTTGAAAATCATTCCATCTTCACATTTTGCACTTTGGGAGATTTAAAAGTTCGGTTATTGTCTCTGGAAATGTTTTGAGACTACAGTGTCATACGTTGTTTCTAGGACCTACTGTTACATCTGTATCCCGCATAATTATTATCATTTTAACTGTAGGTATATGTATCTATGGACCAGTGGAGGCTGAACGCTAGAGTTCAGCACTAGAGCACATTTATAGTAATGAAGTGTTGAGTTCACAGCCGAGGTATTCTTCAGTAAACACATATATAGCTGCCTCTTATCTACACCAAACTTTGATCAGTTTTATTTTAGTGATGCTTTCTTCATCGTTGCCTTCAAGGTACATGGTCCTTGCATTGAATTAGCCTTGGATGATTCATTCCAGTTACTGTAGATGTTCTCACATGAGCTGTGATGTTTCATTTTGTGTATCTTTCATTTTGTTTGCTTCTATTACGGCAACATATGAAAACATAATGCAGTTTCTTATTCACTCTTTTCCAATTCCCATTTCATCCAGTCAATAAAGACATTCCACATCTCCAGTATTGTTCTGACTGTATTTATTTTTTTCTGAACATTCACAGTGAGTGTACATACTGCATGTCCTTGCTTTGTTCTGATACTGTATAAGAGAGCATTACACATTTGTGGCCAGTAGATGGAGACAGATACATTGATAAGCAGAATTCCAATATTGATGACACAGTCCAGCACACAGAAAACCATCCCCAGATTATTATTAGTGATTCTAACACTCTTATCACTCCATATTTACATGCCAGGAACTAAGTGATGGGATTTACACCCGAGCAGCAGAAGCAAAACACATTCGATGATTGTAGAAGTTTAAAGCCATACAGACTGATTATTAACATGATTATTAATGATAAATTCATCCATTACTGCAGTTCACAAATCATCTCTGTGATTAATGGGCCACCAATGAAAGCCCCACAGGAACAATTCATTACTTTAGAGGTTTGTCGACGCTTGGAGCTGGAATCATTACTGTAGTAAGTCAGCCCACATGAGCATAGCCATGGCTCCTGGGGACCGGTCTGGGCATTTTCCTTTCCCAATTGGATAAATGGAGCAGGATCCCAGTTGTTGAGGATCATCTCAATTGTGATTATTTCCTCTCTCTGGTGCTGTCTGGGTCTGCTGAAGAAGGACAGCGAGGAAGC
>CAAKHC010013421.1:0-10148 GCA_901007825.1 Macroramphosus scolopax
GCTGATGCAGAGAGCCCTACGCCCCCTCCTGCTTAAAGCAAGCCACGGTGGACAGTTCACCGAGGAGACAGCTGGACAACTCTACAAGCCCCAAACTTACAACAGCGGTCGCCGAATGGGGCGACAGCTAGCAGGCCGATGAACATCGTGGAGGACGAGGGTCTGTGTGAAATAATACGCATCGCATCCAACGACTGTACAAAAAGCTGCTGAATACAACAGAAGAGCTGTTTACAGGCTGTAGTCTAACTGCACTATATCATTTGAGTCCTGTTCTTTATTCATTCCCCACTGTTTCATGCGCACTTTATTCATTGTTTTAATTTATTTTGTGCATCGCACCGTTTGTTTTGAATTTGATGCAAATGCAATGCATGAGAGTCCTTTTGTGTTAATGGATAAACAAAAATGGGGATGAATAGTCCAAGTGTAAAGTTGAACACACTACGTTGTATTAGTAATCATTACTGTGTAATGTTACAGTTACTGAAGTAAATCAATATGGCCATCTGTTATTTATTTGTTGGTATTGAGTTTATGATTTCAGCATTTATTTTACTTGAAGAATTTATTTTACTTGAAGAACATACTGGACAGTATTTGTCATGGTTCCAATAAGATAATAAACATGCATTTGCATGAAGCAAGCATTTGTCTACTCCCATGTTGATTGAAGAGTATTAAAAAGTTGAAAAAGGTCTGTTTAAAGGTAGATTTAGAATGGATAAAATATATGCGATCAATAATACAATTAACTCATAATTAACTCTATCCAAGCATGCTATTAATCGAGTTAAATATTTTGATCGATTGACAGCCCTAATATATATATATATATATATATATATAGCCGACTGCTACAGAGGAGTTTATGCAGTTTGCAATTATGTGATGTAGAAAAAGACATGAATAAGAAATAAAATGGTAATGCAGGTCGTCTGAGATCTTAATCCCAAACACAAACGTCTTCATTTGCAAGAGAATTATAGCAGCTGGACTGGCAAATATGGATGCAAATCTTGCTTCCAGCATGGAGACCCGATCGCAGTCTCTATATGTTGAGTCGGGTGTCATGCATGGAGATCAGGAATATCCATCCTTCCAGTGGTTTGGTGTTTAAATTTGGACGCGACGGCAGCACAGGAGCAGCTCTCCACTTCATTTTAGAGAGGTTAGTGGGGAAGCTGCTGTGGAGTCAATTACATCAGAGCTGGACTGTGTAATGGACCATCAGGAGCGTCAGGTTAATGAACGGCAACTCTCAGTGAGGAACATTTTTTAATTTTTCAACCGAGGTCCCGTGCGTAGAGGCCTTCAGAGGTTTGTTTGAGGCCTTGTAGGGCCATAGTGATGTACATGTTTCCATATAACCACAGTGTTTGTGCTCTTCTCACTGATTTAAAGTACTTAATGCCACGTTTCCATGCTATTAACAACTCAGCAAAGCAAACAAATGATGACACATGTCAATCAAATCGGATCAAAGCCCGCCCACACAAGCTGATTGTTTCACTCATTAACTGTTGATGACCACTCTGTTTATTCTCCTTGGTTTTATTTTTTCTTCTGGGATAGTGGTGAACTTCCTGGAGTTGCATGAATCGTGTTTGTGAAGAGAAAAACCCCTCTAATAGTATTTTGAGACATTGATCCCTGATCGTGACGTCGAGCCTGTGCCGTGCGTTTGCAGAGAAAGAAAGTTAAAACAGAACTTACTGTCAGGTTTTGTCACGTGCAACGATCCACAGCTCTACTTTCCTCAGGAAATGACCCAAGCCGGGGGGGAATGAAGGAGGCGGGGCTTTGCAGTTGGGTTGGTTGGTGGGGCAACAGGGGTGAGAACCCCCCTCTGAGATTCTCCGTCTCAGAGCGTTCGCTCTCCGATAAACTTCCTGTGAAAGCAAACATAAAGAAAAAGGAATGATGAGAAAGGACAACAACACACGAGGAACAGCTGCATGCAAAACACACTCCACCTCCGGGGTTTAGTGGCTGGTGCTTAAACGGGGCCGCTGACCCACCGAGCCCCTGTGGAGAGGGAGGTTTATGTCCTCTCGGAGTTATCTCCTCAGTCACTCTGCTGTCATAACATCACAGCAGACACAAGCAGGGAGGCCATAAATAAAGCCAGATGTTCTGTGTTACAGTTGCAAAAAGTAGGACACGAGCCAGAGAGTGTTGCCGATCTTCAAGAGCACAGAAAGACACAGAAAGTTTTATAGTATTTATGACAGTACCATCTTTCTTTTAAATTGTCTGCAGTATAACACCAAACTCACCGCTCCCTAAATTAATACAAATTATTTCTTTGAGTTCATGATTGTTCATTTGTAACGTCCAGACCTCCACGTACACTCTTTTGACACACACAAGGTTTATATTACAACACCGGGTGTCCCTCACCCTGTTATGGATTATAGACTGTATATATAGATGGATCAAAACACAGCTCAGCAGAAAGTATTCTGTAACTCTAAAATAAATAAAGTACATGTCAAAGTTTCTGTCATTTCAGGTAGTTCTTGACACAGTGTTCATTTTAGTTTTAGTTTGGTTTTAATTGGTTATTGGAAAGATGGCTGCATCCGCATCGGAGATATTCCATCTGTATATACAGTCTATGCTGTCGACCGAATATATTGCGTTATCTACAACTTTGTCTTTTCTCAAACGCTTCACGGGAGTTTAATGATTCATCATGTTTGCTGAGAAGATTTCATACCAGCAGCATCAGTCTCCGCTCCAGAGAGACTAATTCTGTTGTTAGCTCGCCTCACCCCACGACATCGACATTGATTATCCGGCATCGCCGTGGAAAACAACACACAGTCACTGTGACCAGAATGCGTGACAGATGAATTTGCCGTAACTGCATTCTTTCCAGAATCACACACAGGTGGTGGCTGATGACCACTGGTGACTCACAGCAACCAGTGCGAGGATTTCCCATCATACGGCTTATGTCCTATTAAATAGATATAGATCCTAAACCTACACCCACTCAGATAAAGAGGGGGGTGGAGGTCGTGGCAGCGGAGCGATGCCTCACATCCTTCGGCATGGAATAAAGAATGTCCAGCTCACCGACTCCCCTCACCCAGTAGATGAGCTGCGTTCTCTCCCCAATCCCTCCTGAATGAGGCAGCTGCCATGAGCTCAACACCGCCGCCGACTCCCTCATGAAGCCGCTTGTAAAAGACTTCTGCAGCCTCGGCACCGCCTTCTCATGCTCACTTAACCTGTGTGGTGTGAAGGCGGAGGGGAAGTGCTAAAATCAGAATGTGTGGTTGGTTAGAGGCGAGGATGTGGCTGGCCGGATGACCTCATAGGAAATAGTCCGGTGTATTAAAGAGAGTGATGTCACCACTGAGAGTGTCTTTAAGACCAAGAGGCGCCACTTCCCCCCTTTTTTTGCAGGTTTGTTTTTGTCTCAGTAAGAGTTTGGGCCGCTAGTATCAACACAAACACATTCTCCAATTAAGATTTAAAAACAATTATGAATGCAGACAACACGTTATGATGATATGATCACTACTATGATCCTGTACAAGCCCTAACGACCAAAGACTAAAGGGGTTAGATAAATGAGGGTCAGTGGACTCAGGTTCGACCTCAACAAAATAGGATTAGTGGGTGTATTCATCCGCCGCCTGCACCGTGCAGGTCACAGTATCGAGTTTAGTGAGTGAAATCAGCCGGTGGGATTGTTATCAAGCTCTCAGCTGTTAGATTAGGTGCTCATATAACACACGGAAGATGATGATGTTGTGATTGTTTCACTGCCACGCTGCGATCGTCGAGCCTCAGCTTTTTTAAGCGGCGTTCTATAATTTCTAATCTCATTCTGTAGAAATAGTCCCGCTGAGGCCCATTTATCCTGCTATAACAGATTTGAGGTGAGCCCCATTAACCAAATGAGCTTTTTCCCGGAGCACAACATCGCCATTAACACGGCCCACATGATCCCTCGTCTCTTTCTAACATGCGCCGTGAATTTCCCTGCTGACCACACGCACCACAAAATCAGGGTCTCACTTTTAGGATTATTGCGTTCATTCGATCCCCTACTGAGATCATTTGGCATAATTCATTCTTTACTGAGATTACCATGAAGCCCCCTAAACAGATCCATCCCACACAGAGTGACACATTACATCTCCACTCCCACTACTATATATTTCCCAGCAGGCCTTGCAGTGCTCACTGAGTTGTGCTGGTGATCAATGGCCCCTGGCTGCGGGCATCAGGGGGGGAGGGGGGGGACCCTCGGCTCCAGGAATTGAGGTATTAATAATGCAAGGTCCAGGCCTGTCATATCCTCCATTAGCCCAGGGGAGGCGGGAGGCCAAACGGCTGATAGATTACTAATTAGATTACTTGCAGTCCTTTAGAAAGAGAGGAGAATTTAAAATACTGAGGGTCTGACGAGCGCGACGGTTGGAGGAGGAGCCCCGCGGACAGACACCCACTGAGGTTGTTTCAAGATCAGGAATGCACATTCCTCCTCCGAGTGTCCAAACCTATGTGATAAACAAGAGTTCAATCAAAGTCTGACAATCTTTTACTTCTTCTCTCCGACCACACAGCCAGCCGAGGAATCCACAAGTAGAATACATGACGCGTCTCCGGTGTTCATGGAATGTGACAGTGTTGTTGCTGTTTGCTAAATGGTGCAGAAGTTAATTAATTTCCCTGTTGTCCTCGCACAGATCAACAAGTTGATATCCTTCCAACAAAGTGTTTATGTTAAATTTATAATGTTGAAGATGTTAATTTGCCTGAGACGCTCGTATTTTAGATTTTGATCAATGGCCGGCCACTTAGTGTCGTTGCAGAACCTCCGATTTGATGAATGTGATGCTTTTCTATCAGAACATATAAAGTTGTTAATTAATGTATCAAAAGCATTTTGGGATCAGTTCCATTCAGGTATCTTTAAAAACGGCATCCGGCTTATACAAATCAGAAACATTCCGCCACCTCCATATTTATTTCTGTCAAAATCGCATCTTCAGTTGGCAACAAGTGGCGAGGCAGGCAGGCATGAGTTTCTGAGTATGAGACTAATTGGCACTTTGGTACGGCCACACTCATTACACGCACCCACACTCGACATAAATAGCCTCACACTTCGGTGGGGATAATACCTTCCAAATGGGGAGCTGCGTTATTTGTTTCAGCCTGCCTGCACAAGGCGTTTTATCTGCCGGCTCCTCACAACCTCAGAAGAAGAGACCCAGCTTGCATGAACGAGTATACAGATTTAGGCTTCCAGGGATATGCGGAGGTGTTTCCAGGCCCCTGGTAGAAGACCAGTACAAGGTCATCTACCTCACAACTCTCACCAGTGAGCTGGTGATTGATCCTCTTCATCTCATGACATGAATGTCTTTACTGTAGCGATCTTCTCACAAATGACTTCTCGAGGTAATGTCAGGCCCGTTAATTATTCTGCTCTTCCGACCTCCTGGGAGGCAGCTGTGAGTCCATCCCTCATATCTAACAAAGCTCAGAGATGAGCTTTGTTGCACTGCAATCGCTTCCTCTGAAACGACAGAACAGCCGACACCCCACATTCTGAGACAGTCAGAAGTCTCCTTCACCCTTTTGACGCCAAGGAGGGTGTGAATACTTGATGTTGATCAGGATCAAGACTAATTGTTCTGGATCACCGACTCAGGCTGGAAGCTGAAATGTTTTCATTCAGCCATTTATATGATTAAAAATACACTGAAATACCGTGATCAAATTTTAAAACTATGCAGGATGAATAGCGACTGAGTACATATTTGTAATTATAATTCATATTTTGACACAGTTTTTGCACAATATAACGTGTTTGTTTTGTGTGCAGTCAATACTGCTGATGAATGAGTGATGGTGCTACACAAGTTTGTGTTTCTGCCAGCAGGTTTCTCTCCTTCCTCCTCCCCTCAGCTTCCTCCTGCCTCACCACCTCTTCCTCTCAGCCCCTGTTGCTCACTGCAGACGACACACTGCGCTAATTGAAAGTGACCCTGACTCGTCCTTTTTCCAAACCACTCTGTCTGATGCCCCGTTGTTCTTCTCTCCGCCGGTGGTTGACAACTGGCCTTTAGCTGTGGCGCTCTGCGGCGTGACCTCTGGCCTCGCAGTGTCGGACTCTCGCCTCTCTCTCCTCTGCAAACACAAGACCACATCCAAAGCCACACAGGCTGGGACCAAACTGCAGACTTGCAACTTTCCTCTCTGTAGTGTGGCCTCAAAGGGAAGCAGATGTTGTACTGGTAGGAATTGTTCCAGGCCTTTTGCATAATACTGTTTATACAATAAAGAGGTTTACAATTTGAAATTCAATGAAGACGCAAACAGTTCCTTTGTCCCGTTTCCTCGGACATGCTCTGCAATAGCACCAACTATCAGATGAGCTGCAGCACAGAAAAACACTTGGATTAGATTATCATAATTCTTTTATCAGAAAGCAGAGCTATTCCAGTAAAGTGAAACACGTGTACCTGCAGTGTTCCAATTGGAGGTGGGCTGCTCTTATCACCCGCGCTGAACAGGACGGGGGCCCGTAATGTAATAGCCAAGCAGCACGCTCATAAATCACCTGAAGAGGCTGAACGCCGCATGCACCGACACTCCCAATCTGCCAAACTGTGTCTTTATTAAAGAGCACATTATACTGAAAGCCCCCCCCCCCCTCACCACCACCGCTACTCACACGCGCACACACACACACAAACAGAGGCTTTGTTTTTGCATCTTGTCACCCTCTTCACAATTACAGCAATTGTCTCCCTCCCTCGGAGAGTGACACATCTATTTGGATGTATGAATGTCTCTTCATATCTGATTTGCCTTCCTGAGTCTCTCAGATGTTATCAGGCAAACAGTGAACACAACGGCATGTGTTGTTTGTGTGTGCGCGTGTGTATGTGTGTGTGTGTTCTGCCTTGTTTTTTTTTAAATCCGTCCTTCCACCGAGTGACAGTTAAATTGGAAAATGTCAGAAGTGAACGTCATGTGAGCCTGACAAAGAAACGAAGCGGCCCGACATGTTGACAAAGACGAAACATTCCGCCCTTCAGTTTGAGACTTTTTTTGAACGTTTAACAGAAAAGTTAAATACTCGTTCGCTTGCACCTTAGCATCAATTACCGTGAACATTCAAGTGCGTGTGAAGATCTCCCACCTGATTAACCGCCGCGTGCAGTGTTTTATTAAAAAATTTCTCAAACGTTTATCTTTTATTCCTTCCAGCGTCTGTAGAACTTCTCCTGTGCAAAGCAGCGAGGGTGCAAAGGAGCCTCAAGAATCTGCTGAGGCATCTATAGAGACTGAGGTCTGAAGCTTGATGCCTGAGCAGACGTCACGCAACATTCAACCTGCTGGTCTGAAATCAACACCAATCTTTAAACGTTTTGTTCCATCCGTATGATATCAGTCATCACCGTGTTGATGTCAGTGTATCTTTACTCTCATCAGCCTTGAAGGACGCTCATGACATATGCTGTGCACAGCGACGTGAGGAATGCCCTCTTCAAGGAATTCAAGATGTCAAATCGCTGCTTCTCCTGAACAAATTAAATTCAACTAAAAATTCTGCAGGCTGACAAACAAAATTCATGCAAATCACGAACAGGACAAACACTGAAGCCCGTTCTCTCTCTCTTTCTCTCTCTCTCTCTCTCTCGGCTCTTGCAAACAAAAGACATATCCCTCGGTAAACACCGGCGGCACAACACATCCTGCAAAGAAAGCATCACTGCTGAGAGACAGAAATGCAAACAACCCTGAAACTCTCAAACTAGTAGTTGATACACTCTGGAAATAAAAGCATGAGGATGGGGACTGAACAACAGTGCAAGTCAGAGTTTTTGTTGGAGGTTTCTCTTCTCCAAATCAGACAAGCAACTGCGGCGTCCCCGGCAACCTCAGAGGACGGTCCCCGGCAACCTCAGAGGACGGTCCTCCGGCAACCTCAGAGGACGGTCCCCGGCAACCTCAGAGGACGGTCCTCCGGCAACCTCAGAGGACGGTCCTCCGCAACCTCTGTCAGCCTCAGTTCAGTCCAGAACTTCAGAAGGACATTGGTTGTTGACATTAAATTTGTCTCTCACCTCAGGTGTCTTGAAGCCACTTTATTAAATCAATTTATTTTAATAAAAGTTCTTTTCAAAGGTTTTCCTGACAGGTAAGCGGGTATTAGCTGATGCATGGCATTTGTTCAGTCCAATGTTCCAGCGGGGAGCTTTAGATACAGATCTTTAGATCTGCTTCTTTTACGCAGCCGAGACAACAGCAGATGCTTCCACGCAGGCGATACTGCATGGTGAGATTAAGTGATTCACATCGTCCTCTCTGGCAATCTATAAAAAATGCTGAGCAGGCACAGTTTATTCAGATTTTTTGATCGAGATGCCGAGAGGAAAAGATCCAAGTGACTTTGAAACAGGCTTCATTGTCGGGTCACAAGCAGCTACTGTGTCTGAAGGAGTGATGAATTTAGATCTACGGGAAAGATGAGTAAATAGGATCGGAAATGATGGTTGACAGCACACATTTGATTACATGCTGCTTGTGCATTAGTGTGATATGGAAGGGAGAACAGAAGAGCAACTCTTCTGCAGGTGACTGAGAAGGTCAATGCAGGATGTAATCCGAGGAATATTATAGCTGGGTTGCAGTGCATAAACCCCTCATTACAAACATGAATGCACATTTGAGAGTTCACTGGTGTGAAAACCGTCGTCTGCAGAGATGTGGAAAATGGTCGTTTCAGTCATCCTCCGCTATACTCTCAACGAGTGGGCGAGTGCACGTGAGGACTCCACCAAGAGAACGGAACGGGCCTGAATGCTTGACCCTGAGGATTCTTCTGTCACGCTGTGAGGGGCATTTCGCTGGCAGGATTTTGGGGTCTTGGCTTTGGGAGTCCCCCTCTCCTAGGATTAGTGGTCTCTTCAATGATGGCATGTCCCCGTATGTAGGGGTCACTGAAAGGTTTGATGAGTATGTAAATGATGAGAATGAGCAGATCTCACCCGGAGCCAACGCCTTTTGGGTGATCTTGGGTCAATGTGAGAACTCCAAATGAGGGATTAACTTTTGTGAGGCTGGTATTCCGTCTCTCCAGTAGAGACTCACCTGGAAAATGGACAGGGGAGGATGGCTGGGAGAGAGGGGGGAGGAAACTAATGCTCCTGCTGCACATACTTGTTGACAACACAGATTAGACAGATAGTCTCACAGCAGTTGAGCCCGAGCTGCTGTTTGCCATCTTGTCTGATGTGAAACGTGCGACATGCAGACGCACGGGAAAGGAGAGCGAGGCAGACAGGTAATCCAGGATTACGGCGCCGACATGTCATTTCCACGGACGTGCTATTGCCGCTCAACCGTCTTTTGTGTGAAACACAGGGGTGCAACCCCATCTGTCTGCTCCGAGCTCTCCTCTGGCAGCCATCAATGGGACACCGTGGACCAGCATAGACGACCAGATAATGAGCTCCCGTCGCCTTGTCAACGCTATCCCTCTTCCTTTTTTTTTTTTTTAAGACAGCCACACTCTTAAGCTCCTGTTTGCCTGTTTCCTGGCGTGCAGAGCTCTTCAGTAAACACAGCATCTAGATGGTGGATAAAACTTCATATTGTGTTCAAATCCATCCAATAATCAGCCTCAGATCCAAGATGTTGATGGAGGAATCAGAGTAGACACAAAGAGAGTTGACTTACCTGCTGCACACAGTCAGGGCAGCTGTTAGCAACAGCGTTATAACAAAACTACCTCAGATGGAGAGACAGGAAGCTCACGTCACCACTGCCCTGCCACAAGCAGGCCTGACAGTCAGGCCTTCAAGCAGGCTTCAAAATAATGTTAAAAGTGCGGTGCTCTCCGCCGACACATCAACACGTACACCCGGGCCTCAAGAGGGCGTAGTCGCTACTCAAAGCTACATAATGTTACTTTAATATTTTTTTGTTTCCTCTATATGGTTGAGAGCTGATTTTTCCTTCCTTTTCTGTCGATTATGACATTTTAATACACAGACTAAGGAATCAGGTGGGGATCTCTGGGACTGCCCTTAAGTGGTTAAACTCATATCTCACAGGGAGAAGTTTCTCTGTTGCTGTTGGCCCACACACATCGGAATCAGTTCCCC
>CAAKHC010013422.1:0-10985 GCA_901007825.1 Macroramphosus scolopax
TGTGACTAACTAGAGGCTGACCTGTGACTAAACTACAGACTGACCACTGTCACTCTTCATATGTGACCCGATCTGGCGAAATGAGTCGGAATGCGCAACGTTCTATTTTTAGATAAGGGCAGATAACGTGGAAGACCAATTTTTTTTCAATTTTTTTTTTTTAGCTAATTTCAAAGAAATGACATTCAAAAACAATCTCCCAAAGTTGTATAGTACATATAATTGAGGAAAGGCACGTAAATGACACTTAAAGTTGACTCGCAACTTTCAAGCTGTATTAAATGCGCTGAAGTGACCCCGTTAACGTCGACAGCTGAGGGGGTTTCCCTTTACCTCGGAAACGTCACTATCTCTGCTAGCTAGCTGTGTTGGTGTAATGAGAGGACAGCAACTTGATATCGAAACGTTTGTGGCCAGGGACGCGACCAGGAAGAACAAATCCACGAAGCTCCGCGAAATTAACGATGAACGATACGACGCGACGGATGTCGGGTGAAAAAACTTCAAACGAGATTTTCTCCGGTTTCGAATCGTAAAAAGAGGGTGGAAGACCCTGATTCAAATGGCCATATTTTGAAAACCATCCAACGTAGGACTTTGACAATGGTATCATTTTAAAGCTTATTTCCAGTACTTTCCATTGATACCAAAATCTCAATTTTGACATTTTGTGCATTCCGACTCATTTCGCCAGATCGGGTCACATATCATGTCTGTGGAACTTTAAAAACCTGCAGTATTTTTACATGTATACTGTATATGGAAAGTCTGTATTATATAAAATTCCTTTTTTTTTTGTCCTTCTCCAGGCGACGTTGCTGCACCACTCACTTCACCCCGGGCGTAAGCTTGTCCTTGTGAGAGGTAGTTAATGTATTTGTATTGTGAGGGATTATTTTTAAATTGAATATTCTTGAAAATGTGCCTCCGCTTCTTCGGCACTGGTTCTCTTTGAACTGAAAGAGAGGGAGGACGAGGGAGGGAGGACGAGGGAGGGAGGACGAGAGACAAAGTATGAGACAGAGTTTTGTTGACAGGTAATGTTTTGCTCTTCACTGAGAGGGTTCAGGTCCTTGAAAGAAGTAATTAGGGCTGCTTTTTAGCTTCTAGTACAAACCACTGTTGCACCGTTAAAACGAAGCCTGGAAAATGCTTTCAATTCAGAGCGCTGCTATAATCCATATTTTGTGCAGAAAGGATTATTATTCTGTACGCGTGAAAGAAAATATTATATGAGCTTTAGTGTATTCGGTTGCATCTGTTAATCCTCCGTCCCCCCCCCAATAAAAAAAAAAAAAAAAAGATGATGTAACCAAATGAGTCATTACTTAATCCTAATTAATGAATCTCTATAATACAGACAAAGAACTATATGTCAATCAAGACGTTGAAAGAGCAGGTGTCTTGTTCTCAGATTGATTGATTCATCAGATTCCTAATGTATTCTGTTTCTTTCCGCCTGTCAATCATTCTCTGGGAGCAGATGTCATGTTCCTCAAACGACAGATAACTTCCAAGGAAAGCAACTTCCCCTAATTTATGACCTCTAAAATGTCCCAATTCCTGCAGCTATTCTGTGTCTGTTAATGAACTGCGATGCTGTTTTCGTCATTATTGAGTTCTTACCTGGCCTGTAAAGTTTATAGCCTGCCAGCACATGTCGGTGATGGACACCACCGGCCTGACGAAGACAGCTATTAGAGACAGGGAGAGAGACAGAGGGTAAAAAACAGAGTGAAATTGGACTAAAGTGAGCAGCCTAATGCCTTCGCCAGCCCCTGTCAAGCCATTTCACGGCCCCGGCGCTAAATGAACTCCACATCCTCACTGTTAACACTCCCGCCCAGCTTCTCCATCTTCCGAGGTCTTCCTCCCCATCCCCTGTCTCTCAGAAAATGGGCACTGAGAATCCATTCTGCCCCACAAATCAAATCATATTATATTGTCATTTTCCATCTCCACTGTGTCTCTCCCTCTTCATCCTGCTCATGATACGACTCTCCTATCTCTTCCCTGGCTTCCCCCCCTCCCTCCCTCCTCCATCTTACGTGATGAAATATAAGGAATCTGCTGGAGATGTTGAGCTTACAACAAACAGACAGGATCTTCTCTTGCCCCCCTTTCCGCCCATGTGCCAGTTCAGAGTTGGGAACCTTCTAATTAGCGACTACAGAGCCACGTTCTTACTTTCATAGCCAGCTGGACTCAACAGCAGCGGCTGACTGCGGTCTAAACTTTGCCAACCTACTGGCAACCCGATAACTTTTTGTTTGTCTTCTTTGGATTAAGCTGACTAGATTCTACACTTCCTCTATTGTAGACCCGTAAATTGTCGGGGCCACTCTGTAATCAGTATTTTGGGCTGAACTCTTCTTTCGCTCTCGAAACATCGTGAAGGACTGGTGTCGTTGATTTTGGGTCGCCGGCTCCGAACCGGCGCTGGTGGTGGAAAAAGGTTGTATGTGTCCACTTTGAACATTTCCTCTTTCGCCTTTTGAAGTAGGAGCCGCATGTGGAAGAGGGAGAGCAGGTTCAACGTGAGCGGTGTCGGGTCCCACCAACCAAGTGGAATGACATTTCAATGTCATGGAAGCGGAAAAAGTTTCCCCAGTGTGCTCGGTTCGTGGTGGCCTCTTTCCATCTGTGATGTGTCGTGTTCACCACCAAAGGTAATGGCTTCCATCCTTTAAAGAGAACACACACACACACACAGTAGACTCAGGGAAAAAAAAGCAGGACCACATCTCTCTTTCTGGGTGAGTGATCGTCCTCCTAAAGGCCAGTTCAGATGCTTTAGGTTTTATGCTGCGGTCAGTTCCTTTAATAGAGGAACTCTAAATGAAAATCCAGCCTTCAACGAGGGAGCTGCACCTTCCTTCTCAAGAAACACCCGTCTTTGACCTTGGGGAGATTAGAGCTCTAACATCCAATAGTATGAAGTGGTCTTCTCCAATCCACCTCCGGGCTCTTTACGAGGGGAATATCAAGAGCGCCTCGGCCCGGCGCGCTGATACGCACATACATCAGGGGGACCAAAAACAGGGGAAAACAAGTGAATAAAGCAGATCCCTGAGGGAATCATCACTGCAGCCTGATTGCATTAGGGACTGTGTCCGTCACCCATCACCAGCTACTGTCGTCGCCTTCGCAGGGAAAAGACCTGCAGACTGCTGCCTCGTTGTAGAAAAATTGTGAGGTGAGGATTAAATTCTGCAGCTTCAAACAAGTCACACAGAGGTTTATTGAATGCGCGTCAGATAGCTCCCCCGGGTGAATAATGGATTACTGCACTCTACCAGAAACCGGCACCACAGTAATAGACATGTAAAAAAAGAAAGGGGGTAGTTTGATTATGACATACAAATGTATTAATGCATGTACAAATTGAGCAACGCGCCTCTTCTGGTGGTCATGAATGAATCAATGGGCTTTAACACTCTGAACATACCCGTACATGGAAAAACACAACATAAATAACTACGGCTGGTAAGTAATTAATTTGAGGATTACGAGGGAATACGGCAGGCAAACACGCTCGGAATAAAAACTTTGAAGTGTGTCTTCAGATGTCAGTTTTCAAAGATCATGCAGATTTTTTTGGGAGCTTTTCTTCTTCAGAAGGGATGCGCCCTACAGCCGCTGGCCTTCAGTCTAGACCTTGCAATTGCCAATTAGTCCTTGCGTTTTTAATTCCCTAATCACCCATGGGAGAAATTAGTCATTTGCTTACCCTTTCCAACTGGGTCAAAACACATAGTCAGCAGCTAAAAAATGCCCCCGTGGCTGCGAGGAGGGGGTCCGATGTTTTCTGCAGATGAGATCCCTGCAGCGGTGGGCTTGAAGGATCGACCCTTCACTCCATTTCTATGGCATTAAAAAATCTACAGCAACATCAAAGACATATTGATTTATGAATAAAAAGCAGGCGGTGATATTACAGGACAATGGATTCGTTTCCCGGCTATCATTGAGCCATAAAGGTAGTGCACAGCCTTATTTTTTATGCTCAAGGTACTTCTAGTCTCCACTCTACTTGGATGAGGCTGAAGGTTAAGATCAGATGGTTGGGTAAAGGGAATGGTACATAATGCATTCGACAGAAATGAGAGGCTTTGTCAGATCAGACAGTTGTGGAGGAGGAGGAGGAGGAGGGGCGGCAACATGGAGGTTATTTTTAAACCTGTGCATGCATTCGGCGCAACATGCAGGCAGGTCGATGGTTACTGAAGCTTGGCTGTGTCTGAGGAGTGTTGGTCAGTTATTCAGGATGTCGGTGTAAAGTTATTGCTTTAGAGTCCGGTGTTTCATGGTGTCGTGGTGCACGTTTCAAAAGACTTCCATCAAGTAAAACAGAGGGTCAACTAAAACTGACATAGACTGATGGGATTTGAGCCAAACTCCATTCGGAAAACAAGCATTTTTAAAGTTGCTTGCTTGTCATCCTCCGTGCAAAGCCGACAACCCATGGATTCATACTGAGTACAAATCAGCATCATCATGCAGTTATTTCGCCATTATTTTTGAAGGATTTATTGCATTTAAATGACAGCACTAGTCTCTCTGCATCCCATCTCTTTGACAGTCCCCTGACCCCCTGTACAGCTGCCTCTAGCATGTCATTATGAAGCATTACACATATTTTTCAATGTACATCATTTTTCTGAGTAAGTAGTTGCTGGTGCTGGGTTACTCATTTATGCTGTGAGGACCCAGATTTTGAAAATTCAATTGAATTAACCTGCAGACTAACGTCGTCGTCGCCTCGATGGATTGCAATCTCTAACGTGACCGCTAGATGTCACTAGGCCCTACGCATTGCTCCTTTACATTTTTCGCTCTGAGCTGCAATTACTGCAGAAATAGCAAACCTGTGATGCTTATTAATTAAATTAATAACGGGCGCACATTTCGTCCAAGCGAGAACTTCATTGAGTCATATATCAAACTTAATTATGACTGTCAAATGCCAAATACCTCGCTGAAAATCATTATACCATGCAGGCGACGATATTTATCATCCATTTATTGAGGCTGCCACTTTGTAACGCAGCTGAACCAGTCGTAAACATGCACACATTGTAAGACTGTCTTACCTAAAACGATGTCATTTTTCTCACATTTGTCTGCACAAAACCAGAACGTGTCAAAGCCCTTTATTGGTTATTTACCATATGACAATGATGAATAAACAAGGATAATAAAACACGTGTAATTGAAGAAGGAGATTTGTATCGGACCAATAATGGCTGTGTGACCTGCTACCCAAAGGCTGATGGTAATCAGAGTATATCTGTACGACACTTTGAGATTGAAGACAGACGATAAAAAGACTACATTTGAGGAGAAAATGGTCTTTCTGCCGAATGACTTCAAACCCAATGTACTGTCTCATTACCGTCTTCTCTGATATTTGGGGTTTTGAGTTTTTTTTTCCATCATGACTCTGCACGAAACGGCCCCAGGAATGCACGAACACTGAATAACCTTATTCATGCCGGAATTGTGAGTTAAATATACTTTATATAGTACTTAAAATGGCAATTACGATTTGGGGATTATAAAGATTGTTTTCTGTTGCTTTGGGATATTTAAAGGAAAGAAGAAAAAAAAACCTTTTTTTTTGCATGAAAGGCTTTTTGCAATTCACTTGGTGCCAATCACTGACAGAAAGTTTCTGGGGCTTTGGGACTGAAGGAGCAGCGTTAAGTCGGCTGCGTCGGGGCAACCAATAATATCGTTTTAGTATGCAAATGTCTTTGGGAGTGGATAGAGCTTTTATTTCTTTTCGCGAAAGGTCTGGAGGTGAGGGATAGTCCAAGCTCACAGGGAAATAATGTGAGTTAAAAGGAGACAGCTAGGGGAAAGGAAAGGCTATTGAACATGACAAATGTAGACGACTACTGAAACTACAAGTGACAGATGCCCTCTAGTGGCCACAGCAATTACGACGCGCTGCGCAGAGTGGCTTTGATATAGTGGATTTGCATGTGATTGTAGAGTTGTCTATTGGCCTTGACGCACTCTCTGTGTGTGCTCCACATCAATTTAAAAACATTTATACAATCTCACAACTTATACATGTTTTTTTAAAGCTTTCTTCTGCTTATGACATTAACGCCCACGAGAGTGAGTAAAGATACATGAGCGATTCTTCCCAGCATCTCTAATCCAGAAACCGGCAGCATCCGTGACTGACAGACTGCGAGTCTGGTCGCTCTCTTTAGAGCCATCTGAAGCTGACAGGTATCGGCACCATCTGCAGAGTTTCATTGGAAGGATGTCAACGCGCTGACAGTGCATCACTATTTTTTCTTCTTTGCTGTGCAGCATCAACAGTTTTTTTTTTTGTTGAAAAAACAACCAGAGAGAAGCTCTGTGCTCATGTGCGCATCAAACCTGTTGGTTATACTCCGAATACAATTTCCATGGTGGCAAATCAACAGGTTTGCCCAGAGTGGAGCTCTGAGCTTTGCATTTTTTGATTCCCAGTAAAATTAGATGTGTAATGAAATAGAAAATAAGATCAACTACTGTTGTTTCCTCATCCTGACCATTTGTGCCGGCCACAAAGCGTTTGTTGGACCCGTCCTCCATCCCAACGTGCTTGTGCAGAGCCGCCTCATGCAGAGTTTCATATATCGACGTCCAAGCCGAGTGTGTCTTCCATTTGATCGTACGAGTGCCTCGTTCACTGGCACGAGATGCAAAGGGAGTGAAACGACTGACACGCCGGGAGCGTCGTATATAATTTCCTGCCTTCCCCAAGAACAAATAAGACCTTAAGAGCTGATGAAGCATTACGTTTTAGTGCAACGTGACATTTAAATTGCATTTCGGCTGAGGTCAAACGTGCAATCAACTTGAGGGGAGCTACATATCATCACCTAACAATTCTTTTCTGCAATGAAAGAATCAGCGTTTTACTGCTTTTTTCAGGCAGTGAAGCTCACAAATCTTCACAGTCTGGGATTCACTCTGGATATAAAGAATGTAAATCTGCTTTTTTAATATGATAACATCTCAGCGGACTTGCGTCGACCTAAAAAAAGCCGAGAGAAAAGGCTGATTGCCCGAACCAACCGTCCCAGTACTCCGCAGCGACCTTCACCCTTCACCCCTCCCCTTGCCTATAAGCAATCAATAAATATGCTATTTCAAGTCATGATGGGAAAATCAATCTTTTTTTTTTCTCCTTCTCCCAGCATCTCCTCCACCAAGCCTTCTTTCGTTACCCTTGCTGTGCTTCTCGTGCCTCCGAGGACCTGTTGTGAAAGTGGAAAGTATTTCAAGGACTGCTCTGGATGGGATTGGATGAGGAGATTAATGAAGCTTGACAAACATATATAATGTGTTGCTCAGGAGGGCAATGGATACTGATTGACTTTTTTTTCTCTTTTCTCCGACAAACCCTGACGCACCACGGCAAAGTTGACCGTGATCGATCGTCCGTCGGGCGAGAAGAAACAAAACACGTGAACGTTGTCGTTTTCGGTGGTTCACGTGACGAATTGAAGAATAATTCCGCGTATCTTTGCTGACGTGGCCTCTGTAACATGAAGGCGTTGTAATGTCTTTTAATGTAGAGGGAAGTAATTGCAGCGTGAAGGACCTTCAGGCTTACTGAAAAACACACATCGGAAGGTAAACGACCGTAGTCTTTGAAGCTGCCTAGAAACGACAAAATATATGAATTATTTATTCAGTCTATCTGCTTACTGAGAAATATTGTTAAATTGCCTTATTCTCAAGCTGCTTCGGAAGGCGCCAAGCATGCTATCACATTCACAAGCATTTATAACGCTGATGGGGGGAAGCCATCGCAGGCAGTTAGGGGGTTCAGTGTCCTGCTCAAGGACACTTAACACAGTATGGAGGAAGCCAGGAGTCCTACCTCCTGAGCCTCCTGAGCCTCCTGAGGACTGGTGGGATGAGCAGCAGGTAAACAGAAGACCAGGGTGTATTCATGGTACGGTCGCTTCAATACCAGGCGATTGGTTTGTTCCCATCCCTTCATGTAAAGTAATGACACTCCTTCGTTCCTTGGGATGATGCTTGCTTGTAGGCCCTATCTACCTCTACAACACTGCTACTGAGATCAGTCCTCTTCCAGAACCTTCTGCTACATAGTTCTTAATCAGAGGCCTTTAACCTTCTCACTACTTAAAATGAACGTCTACGTCAGGCCCATGAATTCCTTTTAATGCCCAGACTAAACCAATTAAACGCCGAGTCATACACAGCACGACTGAATTATTTATAGTCAAGTAATAGGTTACATCGGAGCACAGCTGCAAGCCTTATGGCAATCATCTTTTTTTTTTTTACAGAAAAGTGGTTGAGCGTATTAATATAACTTTATTCCTAGTACAAGATGTATTAGGCAGAACGCTAAGAATATTAATGGAAGTGGATTCACTTTCTTGCAAACGTGTTGTGAAATAAATATTTCTCTGTTATTTTTCAGTGCATTCGAACGTAGAATATAATATAATACATATGATATATACTTAGTTCTGGGTGATGCATCATTTGTTCAACACGACCTGGTGTATTTGAATATGTACGCGTTTATCATAAAGAGTAATAGTGCCGTAAAGTTAAAACAAAAACAAAAGAGTTTTGATTTATGATATTTAATCCTTTTTCGCTGGGGAACCCGTGCAGCCTGTGTGCACTATAAGTAGTTGACAATACATGATATTAATTTAAAGGTATAAACCCGCTTTGTACCTGAACAGCTGATGTTGCTCCGGTAGCGACAAGCAGCTGCTAACTAGAGTTCCGTATCTGTTTTTCTCTCCGGAGCTCCTCACTCGGCAGCGGTGGTGGAGAAGATTGGAAGATATATATATATGTGTGTGTGCCCTGTTGCATTCCATTATGTAGCAGCCACCCAGACCAGCCACCCTACGGAGGAAACTCATTTCCGCCGCAGCGGTGTCATTCTTTCAGTCACTACACAAAGCTTGTGATCACGGGCGTCCGTCTGAACATAAATCGACCGGCAAATTAAGAGTTTCACTCTCTGGCTAATGATAAGGAAATTATCATCTCCTTTTCTTGCAATACGGGTGCACGCACCAACTTTCTGATGATATGCCCCCCCCCACCCCCCCTTTAATGATTTGCATTGTAATATGAAGCTTTAGGTTGTTTATGTGGGAACCAAATTACACCTTGAAATGATCAAGCTGCTTGTTGAAGCTTTGTTCTTTTTTCCAGGCTTCATCCAGTCTCGTGTTCTCTGAAGCCATAGATTGCATAATTACATGGCAGATGCATTTATATATAGTATAGTAGAGTATATACGTGTGTTCAAAGCTCACAATGTCGCCTCCTTCAGCTATTCAAACACAGAAAGTCAAGCACTGATGGAGACGGTTGCCATGCTACATGTCATCCTGCTCATCAGGAACAATTAAGGGGTTAACCTCTTGGACTGTACGACCTCAAACAATGCACATACAATTCATCAAAAAGGAGAGAAATAAGTACAGGATCTGCAGGTCCGTTGTCTGTCAGGGTCGTTTCCACCGGATTGACAGCATCCATAAACATCAAGATTACAAACGATGCACAGTGCAAGGGGGCAGAGGAACGGTGTGAAACAGGAGCTATAATGGAAAGGCATGCTGGCAACAAGAAAACGAGTGTTAACAAAACCTTGCCTTAGGGGGTGTCTCTGCAACCGGATCAGGAGGTTAGCCAGATCACCCAGGAAAAGAAAACACTCCTGAGTGGTGTGTTTCTAAAAAGAAAATCTATATTGTGCTTCATGCTGTGGACAGTTTTCTTTGTTTTTTTTTATCTTCAGTAGAAAATCGGGCCCCAATAGAAACACTCCCCAGACACTCACCGGGGCATGGACGGTTTGAGGGGGTTAGCTATGCTGTGTATCCTCCAGAATCTCCAGGAGGAAGTTGCCGACCTTTGTAGGACCCCTGCACTTTCTAGCGTTGAGACCGCTGTAACTGCCCCTGCAGGAGCTGCAAGGTTCTTCCGAGCGGACCTGCTGTGCAGGGCTCGACCCTGATTGGTCTGCAGCAGGCTCACAAGATGCCGTAATAATTTGGGACTAGGGCATACATGCAGAGGGCGCCAAAATAATCACAAAAAGGAGATATCAAAAGCAGCTGCTCAGCACTGGCATCAGGCCGTCAGAACAAATGTAGCATTTCCCCTTATCACACAAAATCTAGGTCATTACTGGGTTAAAACACACAATGTAATCAAAGGCATTCGAGATCTCAACCTGGGACTCGTGTTACCGGTGCTGCTCCTCCTGGACGACCTCTGAGACGCTGCGTCTGGTACCAACCTGAACCTTTTTCCTTTTGATCCACACACACCGTCTGTGTTGTTTGCAGCAGCAGCACACTGTGATCGAGTGCTCTTCTCTGTCTTGTGCGTCACATTTCTCCACCCGTGAGTCCTCCGTTGCACCGCGCGGTCTTTAGCTTTCGCACGTAGCCCTCGACATCACTTCTGAGTACAACGGTGCGATGCTGCCAGGCCTAACGGATCGAATACCCCTCAAGCCGGGCCGGAGCTGTCATTGATAAAGTGCGAGTGCGTGCGTACGTGAGCGAGTGTGTGTACGCACACGTCTCTTGCCTTCTGTAACTACGTTGCCTTGACAACCCCGCGTCTGTGTTCTTTGTTACTGTACAGAGCAGTCACAGAATGAAATCATTTGTCTGATCAAGGTTGTGACAAGCAACCGGATGAGAAGCAGAGCTCAGCCGAAGCACCGGAAAGTCTAAATAATTTCTATAATATATAGAAATTATAAATGTTTGATGCACAAAAAGACTAATTTTGAGCCAACTGATGACATTTATGAACGTTTCACCCAGAGGACTGCCTGTTGTGTCTGTTTTGTATTCTAGCTCCAAATTCATCGGGTGTGTGTGTGTGTGTGTGTGTGTGGGGGGGGGGGGCCACAGTGAACGTGCAGATAAAGAGACATTACAAGTCTCATTCAG
>CAAKHC010013424.1:0-12093 GCA_901007825.1 Macroramphosus scolopax
AAACAGAAGTCATGTCCCAACTCATTACCCAACCTTCCTCACCCCACAGCTTCCATATAAACGGTGTCCCACTCAAAACAGTTGATCACTTCACCTACCTTGGCTCCACACTGTCCTCCCACTGCTCCCTCGACATTGACATACACACCCGCATCAACAAAGCTTCATCAAGCTTTGGACGGCTCCGCAGCAGGGTCTTCGAAAACCGGAACCTGAAGGTCAGCACCAAGGTCGCTGTCTATAATGCAGTGTGTGTGTCCACCCTGCTCTACGGGGCAGAAACATGGACGCCGTACAGACGGCACATCACAAACTTGGAGGCCTTCCATATCCGCTGCCTTCAGAAGATCCTTGGCCTGTCCTGGGTAGATAGAGTTCCCTACACAGAGATCCTGGAGAGAACGAACTCCAGTTGTATGGAAGCAGCCGTGGCTAAGAGACACCTACGGTGGATAGGACACACCATCCGCCTGCCTGAACACCGCCTGCCCCGCCAAGTCCTCTACGGACAACTACATGACGCGAAGCGTGCTGCTGGGGGTCAAAAGAGACGCTACAAGGACTATACTAAGGACCTTCTGAAGCGCACTACCATCAACCCCACGCAGCTTGAAACCCTGGCACTTGATCGCTCAGTTTGGCGAGACACTTGTACGAGAACAATCACTCAAATCAACGACAGCAACCAGCAAAGGAGGTCTGAGAGACGTGTCCAGCGCCACCAGAGGACAGCCGGCATTCAACCAACGTCCGGGCTCCCCTGCCCCATCTGCGGACGGATGTGCGGCTCACGCATCGGCCTCGACAGCCACATCAAGTGGCACCAGCGGCAACATCGCTGAAACCCCCCTTTCCCCCTGGAGCAAGCGTCATCATCGTACACGATGGACAGCTAAGATGGTGTGTGTGTGTGTGTGTGTGTGTGTGTGGTCTTATAGTCAGCAATGTTTCACCGGTAGGTTCATATCTCACACACCTTCACGTCGAGGGTGGAGGTCCTCATCCGGGACAGTTAAAGGTTCAGTGTCTTGCTCGAGAACACGTCAACACAGACGCTCGAGGAGATTCTCTACATTCTGATCCAATGTTACACATCTGGAGTCCACACACGCTTCTTCGACAGAAATCGTTTAAAAGGAAGGAAGTGAGGATTAGATGCTCTGTGCCTGTCAACTGTACTTCAGACACTGCAGCAATTTTCTTAAAAAGGAAACTAGGAGATGTTGAGATAAGTGGACGCAGCAGCAGATTCATCTCCCCTCCATCATCCTTGTTGTCTTATCATGTTCACTTCCTGGAATTTAAAAGTCCCTCTGCGTTCTTCAGAGATCATCGAGTCTCTCCCGGTTTGATCGCAGCGATGTCTGACTGACGTCTACAATGACGTCATCCGGCACTCTGGAGCCTGTTTTTTTTTTGTCAAATTGACATATTGTTGGAACGATGAGTGCTGGAAAGTCGAGGCTTTTCACGGTGAAGCCGGTGAGTCACATTGGAGGCACACAAGACAGCCTGAGGTCTCCAAACAAATGAATCTAATCCTGACCGTCTGTCAAACTGGATGATGCATCCGAGTTCAGGCCGACAGCTGATTGATCTCTATGTGAATTGATCGTATCAGAATATGTTGCAATACAGCATCTTGTATTAATACTACATCTGCCTTGCCCTTCGATACACCAATCAGAGTGTTGAAAGCAGATCGACGTGTGCAAACTCTCACACATCTGAAACAGCAGCGGGGTCAGACTGCGCGGGCATCTTGACTCAAGTGCATCTTAATTAGCTCTGGACGTCGAGGCCGGCAACACCAAGAACATTTCACTTGTCTTCCCTTGTTGACTTCAAAGCTCCACTTGTGCATCGATTGCTCCCAAAGGGGCTCTTCCCTTCATGGAAACACATCCGTGTTAACTCACCATCACACAGACCACAAAACCACAAACTCAGTTGCAGTTTCCACTCATGAAAGTGACCAGAAGAAAGAAACAAACCAACGTCTCAGTCTGCAGCAGGAAGGAAGCTGATCTGAATTTACGCAGACACGAGCACGATTAAAGATTCATTCCACCTAATCTGACAGAGTCTTTAATGAGAGACCACGACTGATACTCGGTTTCCATCGCAGTGCAAACGCAGGAACTTCCCACACTCGTGTAGCTGAATTAATGTTGCAAAGATTAGAAGCTTGGACTGAAAAAAGCTTCACGTAGACGCACGGATCAGATCTCCTGTTTCTCAAATCAATCACATGGCTGCTTCAAGACATGAAAAGCAACAATAATAGGAATGAATGACATGTGACACTGTTATCAGTCAGAGTTGAGTCTTAAATCTCTGCAGTAACATCAGTGATATAACCTGAATTCCTCTGCTGCCAGTTTAACCAGACACAGTACAGAGAAGATTATTAGATGAACGGATCTTCACCAAACGCAAAGAAGGGAAGATAATGAATGCTGGAACATGTTGGTATTCAGAGGCATGATTGCAGCATCCGCTGGAGGCTGCGGAGGAATTCTCCTCACAGCTCCGTGTCCATGAGTGACTTCTCTTTATGGTGATTTCAATCCCCTTTTTCTTCCCTCTCTGGAAGACAATCTGGTTTGATATAAGGTTTCTGGCTGCAGTGGGATACCGAGGTTCACAGTGTGTGCAGGGTCTCAGGGGATCACAGGGAAACAGGGATTGTCAGACAGGAGGATTACAAGCTCATAGAAACAGGGTTCTGACAGATTGTGGTGAGTGTGACGGATGAGACCTCAGAGTTTGTGGTAATGAAACAATGACTGATGACGGCAGCGGAGCCACAGGGAGGAGGGTCACAAAGCATCACCGGGAAAACAATCACCCGCATGAAGAAAAAAAGATGAGCCGGCGTAGATAAGGCAACACATCGCATCTTCATCAACAGGCTGGAACAAGATGGTGTATGATACGAGATCCTTTCTTTCCCTGTTGTCAGGGAACTTCAGATAACGGCGGAGCAGCTACAAGATTGCTGCATCAAACGCTGGTGGTGTGTCATTAAATCACACACATACTTCTGCTCTGTATGAACAGCAGAATGAGAATGCAGATAAGAGAATGCAACATGACAAGACCTACCAGGACGGTGATGCGTGGACAGCAGCCAAAGCTTTGGGGCGGATCAGGAACACTCCCAGCAGACCTGCTGTGTTAAGATGCTCATACTGTTAAACCACTGCATCCTCCCAGTGTACACTGCTATCTGCCTGTGTTGCTGCTAACTCTTCCTCCGCCTGCCCAGCCCGCCTCCCTCCCTCCCTCCCCTGGTGAGGACTCCTCCTCCGCACACACTTTGATGTTCACACTTCACTGCAGGAAGGGGCTTCTGGAGCGATGGCATGGAGGGAGGCTGCACAGCTCGCCAATCTACTCACCATCATCACATAATCAGAGGGATCGCTCAGAAAGAACCTTCAAGCAGCATTGATTTGTAAAGAGTCCGCGCATGAGACGGACTCCACAATGAGGCGGTGACCTTTGCATTTGCATTCTTCTTTAGCGCGGTGTGTTTGAGAGTGAGTGAAATCACTGCATGCCAAGAGGGAGCGCGATTCAATTATTCACTGGAATCCGGGGGGACGCAGCAGCACAACGCCGCCTGTGTGCACACATTGTTCTACTTTAATTAGCGGGTGATGTTAGTTCAGCATCAGAGTGACGTCACCGTGGGTGTCTGGGATCTCCAGTCTTACTGAGTGTCTCTTTTCCAAAATGTGAAAACAATAATAAGCCCAGGAAATTATTTCTGATTTTTTCTTTCACTCATTGTTTTAATGTATTTTCATGACGTTGCAGTAATTTGTTTTTTCTGGCTCTTTGCTCTTATTTTAATGAATAAAATGTTTTAGCTGCACATGCATGAGAGGTCTGTGTGTTAGCAGGACCTGCTGGGACGGTGTTTCCACTGAACCTCTTCTGAGGTGTCCAATGACCAAAGGATGAACCCATTACATTTCGGGGCAGATCCATTCAACATAGCAGAAACAGCATTATATTGAACATGGTGTTTGGTGAAGGTCTGCGCTCTCTGAGCCCATCTGGGAAGCTCCTACACTAAGTGACAGTTTGTAAAGACTCGGCTTTAGATTAGAATATTGATTAAAATGATCGATAAAGATTTAACAACTTCGAGCCGACTGGAGTTCACTGCAGGTGCATGTTTATATGTGTACAGGTTATACTGTGCAAGTGAGTCAGTGAAGTTGTGACTCATCATCCGGCTCATTGTCACTGTATCTGCAGCCACTCGGCCGTTCATCAAACTGTCAATAGTTTGTCCTCTACATCACCCAGTGGCTCTTGTCAGCTCTAATGACGAACGCCTGGTGGGGAGAGACGACACACAGTTATTGTTGCGGTGGGGCCCTGACAGCTCGCTGCCGAGCACCGGTGGTAGCAACAACTTAGGTCCTTTCCCCTACTTTGTTTACTCCGTCCTTCAACTTTACAACAAAATGAGTCATTCGCCCTCCCGGTCATGATCTCCAGCTCTCTGCAGTAGGAGAAGAAGACAGCATCGCTCGCCGGCTCTCCCCCGCGGTGGAGGACTTGGTTCACCTCATCACCTTCCGTCTGATGGGTTTCTACCTTGTCCTGCTCCAAATAGAAGCTGACAATCTGTCTGCCCTGCTGTCAGGCTTCATCCATCAGCAGACCTGCATGACGCAGGCTCAGACAGAGCGACAGGATCATGTCCACACTGAGACACCAATTAACACGTCCATGAGTTACAGCCCTGCCACCACCGTATCCTTTATCATCACCTGTTCAATATTTATCTCCATAATGTTTGATGGTAACGAGGCAAATCCAACATGTGCAACACAACTGAAGCTGCCATAGTTGTTCTACTGCTCTCATCCTCTGTATGAACAAAGGTAAGCCCTCCTCCCAATCAATCAATCAATCAATCAATCAATCAATCAATCAATCAATCAATCAATCAATCAATCAATCAATAACGACGTGAGGTATAGGTCAGAGAAATACCAAATATACATACGTACGTGTTCATTCAGCCATTCAAATGATTCACAAAGAAATCAAATCGTTTTCCTTCTGAATTCAAACTGAAGGTTTGTAACCCGTCACGAGTCATGCAGCTCGGTTCGGACTCGGATGGGTCCTGGCCTCGGAGCAATTAATATTTCAGGAATACCTCTGGGTATTGTTTCATGAAAACGTTTCCATGGCAACCGCAGAGGTACCACTTGGAAAAGGAGGAAAGGAAAACATGGGGATTTATTTCCACCCAGAACACGGGGAGTCACTTGACATTTTACAGAGTCGAAATGCAGGGAATTGGTGAATTATTGAAAAGCTCCTTCAGGCCAACTGTGACAGAAATATATCTTCCAACACCTCAGACTTCAGGCCTCAGCAGGACTCGATGGGATGATGGCATCAGAATGTAGCTGAATGTCCCCCTCACCGCCTGCAACAAGTTGATCAAAGGAAGCTGTACTTCCCTAATAAGAAGAGGACATGACCAACACTGAGGAACATACAAGGAGGCACATCTTCATCCTTGTGTATTACAAACTGTTTCCAGATATGCTGTGATCTAAAACTGCAGAGCGCTGTGCAGAGTAGCAGCGACCTGCAGTGACGGTGTTCCCGGGCTGATGAAAGCAGAGTGAAGTGTTTACAGGAACATGTTGATTACAGCTTCCCTGTCGACAAGCAGCCGAACTCGTGACGACAAGACTAATGGGATCATTACCCTCAAGATTCCACATCTCCAACAATCGGGAATATTTTCAACTCAATTAATTCCAAATGAGTCTTATTAATTATCCTTCTGCTGAGGTGCAAACACGGCCGACCGTATTGACGTTTGACAGTAGAAATCCATTTCTTTGTGAGTGGATGGTTTGTATTCTGCATGCGATCCTGCTTTATTGTTGCCCACTCAGTGCTGAGGATTAATCACTGCGACACCCTCAGAGGAAGCTGCTGGTGTATCTGAGGTGCAGTGGTAACCTCGTTGGTCCCTCGGATCATGATCCCCGGAGAGACAACATAGCTGGAACCTGCTACAGCCTGCACTGGTGTGGTGATGCCCGGTGGTGGAAGACATTTTTAGATCTAAATCTCAATGTGATACAGGATGCTGCATTCACTGTCCTCCTTCTGCAGGAAGACTGTGGAGTAAAACACTTCCCTCTGACCTGAAGAAGCACTGGAATTAATCATATCGCTTCACTCAATGCATTTACATTCCATCATGTGTCAGCTGGTGCATCATTCATTCATAGCAGGACAACCTTGTGTTAGTAGACAGGTTAACGTCAGACACGGTTCACCTCCTTTTGACTATCAGCTACCCCACAGAATTCAATAGTCTTAAAATAGATCGTCATAAAGGCAGCGGGTTTCCACAGCATCACTCTGACTCTCATCGAGTCTTTCCCTCCATATTCCCTGACGGCAGAGGTCCCTGAAGTCTGACCTGAACACCTGCTGAGTGCTACAACATGATTCTGGGAGCGCACCACTGCCTGATGTTACGATAAAAAGAAGAGGGACATAAATCATTAAAGGCTACAAGCGTTGGCAAGCGATCGCTGCATGTTTGCCCTTGACAACATGGATTTTTTTTCAGTTCCTAAAACAGGAAGCTGCACAACTTCTAATCCAGGTAATAGTCGTTTCACGTCTAGACTAATGAACTGTCCTCTTGGCCTCTTGGCCGGCCCCTCTCGTGTTCAACCAACCCAAGTTCACTCACATCACTCGACTTTTCCATTTGCTTCACTGGCTCCTTTAAAACATGGTAACTGCTTACAGGGGAGTTCATCCGGCTGCTCCTTCCTATCTGCTATCAATGGTCAGGTTCCAATCCGCTCCTCCACCCTTGCAGATCACCTTGCACTCCTATCACGACTTGGGTTCAAGAACCGCTTTCTCCTCATTCTCAGCATCTAGTCTAAGCCGCAGCAACGATTAGTGGATCAACGCTGGTATGAGGGAAGGTTTTGGTGCAAAAAACAAATGGAAAGATCATAAGCTGTTGTCAGGGTCAAACATGCACCACCCTTGTGGTGGCCGGAGCAGATGTTCTGAGTGTCTCACATTGACATGAAGTGCTCGACATTGCAGTAAATTGACTGCTTTTCATGCAGCTGCAGAGAGGACGAGGACGAGGACGAGGACGAGGACGGAGTCCTGCACTGCATTCAGGGTGATGATGAATGTCAAACACTTCCATTCAAACCGAACGAGAAACCTCCTCAGCTTGAGACAGAGAGTGAATCTGCAGCTCCAGACATGAATGAATCACTGATAGAAGCTGCTGCTGAAGCATTTATTAATGGAAAGAATGTGGTGGGATGTGAGTGGGAAAGAAGACTGTGAGCCTTCATCAGATGAAAGGAGGAAGAGGCTCTTTGTGTCTGACTGCACATGCAGATTTCAGTGGTTTATTATTATTTCCTGCTGTGAACTTTTCCATTCATCAAAGTCATTTTGGTTTAGATGAGCCTTATATCAATGTTTTATCATGTGAAACCCAAAAAAGGGGGTTTGAAGTAACTTGTCCACTGGTGCCAGAGCAAAGGTTTGTTTCATGTTTTCACCAGCTCTGCAGTGAACTGTTGACCTGTGAGGTCACGATCTGGATTCATTGTTGGTTTTCTTTGCAATATTAACTCTCCTGTCACTGAGAATCATCCACTGCACCTGCTCTTCATCACTCGTTATGTCTTTCAGCCCCCCACCTGCTCTTCATCACTCGTCATGTCTTTCAGCCCCCCCACCTGCTCTTCATCACTCATCATATCTTTCAGCCCCACACCTGCTCTTCATCACTCGTCATGTCTTTCATCCCCCCCACCTGCTCTTCATCACTCGTCATGTCTTTCAGCCCCCCACCTGCTCTTCATCACTCGTCATGTCTTTCAGCCCCCCCCACCTGCTCTTCGTTACCTCTCTGCTGATTCCCCTCACCTGGCCGGCCCCGTCCCAACACTCACCTGCTGCCTATGTTCCAATCAGCCCCCCAGTGCAGATATATGGGACCAGTTGGTTTTGTTTGCACTCGATGGTTTGATCACCCGGTTCTGACTCCTGCCTGATCAGTATATTGAACAGTTTGTGTCACAGACCCGTGTTGAGCAGTTGGGTTCTTGTCTTCCACTTCCTGAATCCTGACAATAAGCTGGAAAGCAGGACATTGATTTGGCTTCGTAAGATGTAATATCACAGTGGTGAAATGAGGTTTAATTGCAGAAAATACGCAAGTGTGACACAATTACTGCAGTAGGTCAGTCGAGGTCTCTGCATATCATCATACTAGGTTGTCATGGAAACCAACGCTGATCCTGTTATGACTCAGTGTTGGTATGACAGCTGTCTTCTGGTGTGCACGAACTGATGTTTTTCTTACGTTCAAGTTAAATAAAAAGGAACATGTTCTTCTTCAAAGTGCTTTCTGACTCGGTGTGAAGCTTCCGAAGGCGCCTGAACTTCACAGCATTCCAACTCCTCAGGATTCAAACCGTGTCCACGACAGATGCAACATATTTACTTGCATTGAGCTATTGAACGGAGCAGTGGGGGAAGAACCAACCTGATATAAGATTGCAATGGTCTTTAGAATGAATTAACAATTTACAGAGAAATGTAATTAAGATAAAATGAAATGCAATATTTGATTAAATTTGAATACTTATAGTATTATATGCTTATCTAATACCATATTAGTATACAGGGAACAGTATATATAATACTGTTGACTTTGATTATCTCATCTACTTTAATTTAGTCCCTTAACACTTTCCATTCTACACCTGATCCATTATTATTAATTGTTCAGCATCCAGTCTATTTTGGTTTAATGACACCGGAGCCACGATTGCACGGGTTCGGCGCAGAACCTTTCAACGGGCCCGTTGTATAAAACAACCGTTAGTGGATTCAACCCGCCGTCACCACAGGTGTGATGGGGTTTGCTGACGTATGACCGCACAGTGATGCTGAGTGACGACGGCTGAGCTCCACAGAGGACCCAGCAGATATCTGACTGACATGCTCGGCAGAAATTTTATCTTATTTTTTATATCCCCCTCACACAGCACTTCCAAAAGCATCATCACAACAGATGGATGTCATTCACAGTGAGATGAAAACAAGTATGACCTCTGAATAATTAATGTTCTGCGAAAAAACATGAGCACGTAAAGCGAAGCAGTGCAAAGAACTGTGGTTTGGATTTAACAGTAGTGCTGTCATCATCCACTGCAGATACCACTAATTGAAACATTTCACTTCACTGTCGATGTATAAATTAGGCCTCTTCATCCACAGAGCTGAGTCCCCTTTGCAGCTTTTTCAGACATTTGCAGCTGCTAAGATGTCAAACCACAGATGGATGTGAAACCATTTAAATCCCTTCGACTCAGAGACGGGAACTGAAAACTGCTTTATATGTGAGAGGAGAGAAGATGATTACAGTGTGTGGATGCTGTGAGACCAAGAAACGAATGAAGAAACTAACAGCGATGAAAACATGAAGTATCTCTACCATGACAACTATTCCAGGATGGATCCATCCTGACTCCTCTTTGAGCTCGAGCAGCGCTTCCATACTGCATCATTAGCAGGTTTCCATGAATTGATAGAATCATCAACTTCCTCCTACAGTCCCTCCATCTCCCCTGTCTGACGTCCATCACTATCTTCCCATTCATAAATTTCCGCTGATGTATTTTTGTTCCTCGCCTTCCCTTCCTACCGCTCGCTGCGAGTACCACCAGTCGAGTCCCATTTACTCGACCACGTGTAGTTTCATTTGTTCTAAGCCTTCACTTTTCTCGGTGGGAAAAAAGAGAACATCACTCAGCCAGAGTGTTTCCTCTGCAGTGTCTCCCACCTTCATTGCCCAGTGAGTGTCAAGTAATACTGCGTATAATATCACTTCTACTGCTTAAGAGCTCTCACTGAGCCTGGGGCTTCTAGTGATTTAATGGCTGTAATTAGAATATTTTTTTCTCTCCCTGCACTCTCAGGTTTTCATCCATGATGATATCCAAAGGGATGATAACACTTGCATTGTTAGAATAAGAGCCATAAGCCATTAAACAATTCTCCTGATACAATGAGCAATGTAATGACATGTAAATACAGGAAGTGCGTCTGGTTGCGTAGTCACGACCCATTTGCATACAGAGATAATCATCTTGCAACAAGAACGGCTACAACTGAGAGCGTTTGCTGCAGAATGATTGCTTGCGTCCTCAAGTCAGACATGTTACCAACCCTCTCGTCAGATGTGTGGGATTTCTGGCCGACCTGTGCTGCTGCTGCTGCTGCTGCTGCTGCTGCTGATGATGATGATGATGATGATGATAATGCTGGTGCTGCTGGTGGTGGTGGTGCTGCTGCTGCTGCACGCTGCTGGTGCTGTACGCTGCTGCTGCTGCATGCTGCTGCTGCTGCTGCTGCTGCTGATGATGATGATGCTGCTGCTGCTGGTGTTGATGGTGCTGCTGCTGCTTCTGCTGCTGCACGCTGCTGGTGGTGGTGGTGCTGCATGGTGCTGCTGCTGATTGCTGGTGGTGGTGGTGCTGCATGCTGCTGCTGCTGGTGGTGGTGCTGCATGCTGCTGCTGCTAGTGGTGGTGGTGCTGCATGCTGCTGCTGCTGGTGGTGGTGCTGCATGCTGCTGCTGGTGGTGCTGCATACTGCATGCTGCTGGCGCTGCATACTGGTGGCGCTGCTGCTGCTTGTGCATCAAGAACACATCAGAGCAGAGTTACAGTCTGCTGACTTGACTGTACTGTACTCACACATCACACAATACATTCTGTAATAAACATTCTTGTATGTGTCAAACATTGACTCTTTTCAACTAACATTGAAGGTAACATCCGCTGATGATTTGTGGAGATAGCAGCAGCATTGTTCGAGCAGAACACAAGGTCATGTGACGAACCAGCGCTTGTGAAGCTGTTTGCTCGGCTCATGGCCACGTTTGATGGCCAGGGACTGAATCATTCTCTCCACACACAGAGAATTATTGTGATCTGTTCAGAAACAGCTCATCCTTAACTGACTGCCAGCAGTTGGGCAGAAAGCAGCAAAGTATGCTGAAAGGAATTCAGCCGACACAAAGGAGATCATCTCCATTCATCCCTGATATTAACCAGATTCTTGTTTGGTTGGTTGGTTGGATCGTGACGTCTTGACGGGGGCCAGGTGGGCCAAACTTCTGCTTCATGTAAAAAAGTTAATCCCAACTACTTAAAACTTGGTTAGGGTTAGGGTTAGGTGTTTGGGTTAGAAATGCCCTCCCGAAATTAATGGGAGAACGTGGATGCACGGGCCATCCCACGTCAACTCCCCTGTCAATGCCCGAGGAGCATTGGCCCCCAAACACTCAAACAATAATGGGTTAGGGTTAGGGTTAGGGTTAGGGTTAGGGTTAGGGTTAGGGTTAGGGTTAGGGTAATAGGGACTTCGTAGACCTCAAGTCGATCGACTTGCTTCGACTAATCCTCTCCAGAAGGTCGTAGAGGAGAATGAAGAACACCAAACAGGGGTGTAATCCAAAGGGGAGTGGATTGGTGCAGAATTTAAGTTTCCCCGCCCCTTCCTGTGGACACCACGCCCCTTTTTTGACTTATTTTCTCCCCATTGAAACCCATGTTAAAAAAAAAGTGCCCCAAACGCTCCGAAACTTCTTCTACCCCCCCTAAGTCGACCCTTGCGAACAAATACTCAGGGCTCAGATTTTTGAAAAAACGCTCGCTAGGGGGCGCAATGGCCAAAAAAAAGTTTATTTCGTGAATAGCGCCCCCTAGACGTCCCCCAATGTTTCTTTTGACCGTGTCTACCCCCACTAAATCGACCATTGCGCATCTTCTAGTGTCCTTGTTTTTCTCCGTGGACCTCCGGAAAGGGTACTTCCGGCGGAAGTGAGCGTATCGAGAGAGTAAAATTTCACAAAGTGTTTTTCCAAAAATCCACCTCCCAGAAAGTGTTTAGGAGCACGTTTTGGACCATTTGGAGTCGATTGGTATGCATTTGTAGTGAACGATTTTTTTGACTTTAGTTAGGAAATTTG
>CAAKHC010013426.1:0-19694 GCA_901007825.1 Macroramphosus scolopax
GGAGAGGAAGGGAAAAGAGAAAACACCTCACCTTCACCAGCTAACTTCTCCCTTCTCTATTTCGCACACACACACACACACACACACACACACACACACACACACACACACACACACACACACACACACACACACACACACACACACACACACACACACACACACACACACACACAGACACACACACACACACACACACACACACACAAACACACACAAACACAAACACACACACACACACACACACACAAACACACACACAGACACACACACAGACACACACACACACACACACACACACACACACACACACACACACACACACACACACACACACACACACACACACACACACACACACAGAAACAGAGAGAAGAAAAACAAAGAGACTCACTTTCTTTTTATTAAGTTTCTGGATGCTACAGATTTAATGATTGACACATCTGACTTCAATCAGTTTCAGTCGGGGAGATTAGCAGATATAAATAGGGATTAGAAATTGCAAAAAATTTGCATTTAGTCAATTTTGTGAGTATGAATGTAACAGGATTATGTTCACGATGACTGAATGAAAATAGTCTGGCTGTGAAAGATGATCAGATATCTTAGATATGAATGCTTTCTGGATAAACTGGATTACTGAATGGTCAATGTTCAACTCTTTCACTGTTGTTCACATCAGTACACACACACACTTCTTCACTAATGTTTAGTTTTAATTGTAGCGGTGTGAGTGTGGTCTGTAGTCTTATGAGGCTCTGAACACACAGAGATTACAATTGAACTCCTATATAGAGTTAGCTATAACAAAATGCATATGGACCATATGGTGAAAATAGAAAACAACAGGTAAAGGTTTATTATATATACTGTATGTTCATTCTTTAAGATCCTCGAAGGGCTGAAAATAAAAAAAGAATCCATCATACTCACACATTCGCACATGCTGATCCGTAATATGGTATTACTGCGTAAATAAATAGAGCAGATCCACATTGGCAGGATGCCTGACAGCGCTGCGGAGAGCTCATTCCCAGGAGATAATAGCCCGTGATTTAGAGAGTCATTTGATCAACATGCTGTCATTAACAGTGCAGTGCTCAGTGAAGATGTTGAAAAAGAAAACAGGAACGTGAGGAGAATTACTGTGAGGATTTAAGACATTTGCATTTCCCGACTGATTACTGAAACTCAGATTTACCACACGGCGAATGCCTCTCGAGCCCCTTTGGGATGTACATTATGGTAATCAATGTTTTGGTATACACAGAGCTGATATAGGACAACATTTTTAATGAACGCTCTGTTCAGTGTTTATAGTTTCATGCGTTAGCGTGAACTCCTCAGATATCGGAGGTAAAACAGCCTCCTGTTTCCCGGCCTCTGGGTATTTTTTTAATGGACATCTTTTAAATAACAGAAAATACTGACAACATCCATCACAATTAACCAGAACTCAATGTTTACAATGTTTTGTCTAACCCACGGCCACGAGCTTTAAAGTATTCAATGATAAAAGAAGTAAAAGGACCCAGCGGCAGGCATCGCTGCCATCGCTTTGTCTTGTGTTGTGTTACCTGATTTCTTGTCTGAAGGAGCCGTTCCTTTGTTGTTCTTTGCTTCAGCCAATCAATAGTGTAACATGCAAGTTAACACAGTTTGTCGGAGCATTTAACTCGATGTTTCACTCAATGATGGAAAACTGATGCCAATTAAAGCCCATTTACAGCAATCCATGTGATCTCTCCCTGCCACTAGTAGTAGTAGTGGACCAGGGTAGGTAGCTCTCCAGGCAGGGAGATGTTTGTCTGCTCGGTGGATCTGTTGATATTCATGTTTCAATAGTAGTAATCTGAATGTGTGCTGCAGCAGAGAGGCCTCAGAGAGGGCAGGCGAGTTAACCCAGAGTTTGGGTTGCTCTGTCTGATTGATTTTCTGTTGTTCGTCTCATCTAGTATTGCTTACTTTTTCATTTTAGGAACCGTGTCTGACAGTCTTTGGAAATATGACCATCTGTTTTCTGTTGCAATGATGCCTGATGCCAAGAGGAAACCGTATACCGGATTAAAAGTCTGTCTGAAGTATTTGCTGGATGGACAAAATCATTTTCAGCTTTTCACAGACTTTAAAGCTTCTGTACCTCTGACGTTGATCTACGTGGGGTTTAACGTCTTGAACACCGTTTACGGTTTCATATTTTGTACAGTTGTGTAACGATCGCCCTCAGCGACACCTCTGCCTGTCAACCCCAGTTAATAGTAGCTGCAACCTCCGTAGTAATTCCCATCATCGGTACCCCACTGATGTTGCAGGGGGCAGATCAGCCTCACTGACAGAGAAACCCAGGGAGCCGTGAAAAGAGATGGAGACCACCATGGGTGGCCTCACACACTGGGATGGTAGGTAGTGAGTGGAAGCACACAGACACACAGGTTGGCGGGGGATTAAGTTGACAGATTGCCTCCAGAGTCTTTGCAGTAAGCAAAAAAAAAAAAAAAGAAATACACTTTCCACTTCGCCCATCCCATCGCTTGGAGATTAAAGACAGACTGGGGAAACACAATCAACCGCTTCCTGACAGGGATAAGAGGTCGGAAAGAAATGAGGAAAGACAAAGACGGCTGATTCTCCTTGTATATAAAATCCAAAACACAGAGCAATAAATCATGAAAAGTGCTCCCGGTCTGAGTGTGTGTAGTTAGGTTTTCAAGTGATAACAACTGTGAAAGGGGGACACTTAAGGTGTTCACCTCACTCAAGACTCCTTCTACTGCCTCTTAAAGGAGCAGTACGTAGTATTTAGAGGAAGCTCTTGGCAAAGATGGAATAAAGTATCAACAATAATGTTTTCATTATATCGAAACAACGGACATCCAAACAGAAATAGTGACAACACGGAGGATGCAGAAGAAAGACAATAGAATGAGGGAAGAAACGTTGTTCCACACAACAATAACTGATGGTGATTTGTGTTCGTTGAAGAGACTCGGGTGGGCAGATTATAAATCTTTCTGAAATTTAGGTGATATATATTAGCAAGTAGAGTCAGAAGAAAGAAACATGAGTCATGTGTTGTGATGCGGTCCACGCCATCGTTGCAGCCTTGGGCAGTCGTCAGTAATGTGGAGGAGAAGAAAAGAAAAGTCAGCTGAGGCGTTAAGAGAAGCACGGCCAGAGGAGGAGTTAGCCGCCGGGACACAATCAGAGTCAGAGGGGGGACGATGCTGTGTCTCGTTCAGGGCAGATCAGAAGCAGAAAGCACCAGAGTTTCTCCTCTTTTCCTATGTGTATATAAAACTGTTGTCTGACGACTCTACATAAAGGCTCTACTGCATTAATATATGAATACATAACACACTGACATGAGATGAAACAAGAACAGGAACAGTACGTTTTCCCATCTGGAAACATGCACAGGGCCTGTATGTGCGAAGTGTGCAGGAGTGGGTGTAGAGTGGGTGAACATATGCATGGAAGGATAGTTCCACTTTCTGACTCATTATACTTTATGCATGAGGGAATTAGAAATTGACTGCTAACCACTAACTTCTTCTTACCACTCGCTGTCAAATATCGGTACATTAGCTGGAATTAAGCTACATTATGTGAGGGGAATGGAAATCCTTGTAGGGACATTTGTTCCCTTCGTTCCCAACTATCCAGACATCATGTTCTGCTACGAAGTGAAAGTGGAAATGAGGCAGCTCGCACTCTTCACCCGACATCCCCAGGCCCCAGACCTGTCAGGAGAACGAGACAGGGGGAGCCACAGAGTTCACTGCTGCTCCGCTCGTCACTGCAGCCGCTGTTCCAACACATCCACTGGTATCAATTAAACATTGATGTCATATGACATTTTCAAGTGACACATCGAATGCATACTGGAGGTTTTCTTGCATCATGGTGCATCTTCCCCAAGTGGATTGTAATGGCTTAAAGTCAGTTATACTCATTTATGATGAGCAGCAGATCCTGAGTGATGAATCAGCATTATTATTATAATCTGATTGCAGCTCATTACAGATTTATATTAGTTTGGTTGTATGTCTTCAAATGCACAGCAATTTATTTGGATGTATTTATATATATTTTAAAGTAATAATACATGACATTACGATATAAAATGGTTCCAAAAATTCAATTACACCTGTCAATGACCCCTGCTGGGCTTCACTGCTCTGTTGAGAATGGGTCAAATGAAGAGGAAAAAGTCTGTCATCTTCTATGCGGTGACTTTTTCTAAGCTTCTGAAAATGAGGCTGTGTGCACCTGGAAACTGTATGAATGTCCGTACACAGACCACAGTAAGAGATAACTGACTTTAGACTACAGTGAAGTAGGGCATAAAGAAGAAGATATTTTATTTACGCTGGTTTTGAAAGCTTTTTTTTTTTCCCGATATGTTAATTTTTGTGAAACTTTACCTATAAAGGAAAGAAGGTCACCGCTAAAAGATCATTAAAAAAGTTGAGGAGAGATCGGTCCCATTTATTCATATTGAAATAGTTACTGTCAAGACGCCACATTTGCTCTTTCGCCGAAGACGATATGCATCTAGAGTAATTGTTACCAGGAGGAGGCTTCAACAGAACCTCATTTCCACAGCTGACTAGCTTCCAACACGATCGTTCTGCTAACAAAAAATATTTAAATGCCTTTTTTTTTTGCACTAGCTATTGCTTGCCCGTTTGCATCTAATTATTTAAAGTTATGAAAATGACTGTTTAGAGGAACATTTTGCACATCATTCATTCGGTATCTATGTAAATGCTTTGGAACGTTATCACGTCCAAACTGAAGCGACAGTGCGGGGAGGCTGCAGACGGCACCGGCGTGTTCGAGCAGCAGTCAAGAGCAGGACAAGACTGCAGCTCAGATGATATGTTGTATAATTCATGTAGTGTCTGTGCCCTCTCAACCCGCTACAGCTTAATAATATATATGCTTTTTCCCTTGGTGGTTGCACCTTGAAAAACGTATTGCACAAAGCACCTAACAGCTGTCATGTCAAAAGAGGTTTAGGGATAATTGAGGATGGGACTGTGACAACATCCTCTATGCATCTATATTAACAGAATGACAGGACACATTATGGGAAACAGTATATCTAAACATGGAGAGTCAGTTTGATCAAGATTTTCTCTTCTTCTTGCATTTGGTTCTTCAGCTCTGGTACAAATAACTTGAACGAAACAGGAGCAAAGTCGAAAATCTGGTTATGAAAAAGTCTTTAATCTGCATTTTCTCAGTTAGTTGGATTAAATGACACTTGCTCTCCAAAGAACGGCGGTGTGCAAACCATGTAGCTTGTGCAACCACACACTATCTTTACATTCATCTTAACTAGAGGAGCAGCCAAGAAGATGGCAGTGTTCATTAAACAGATCTAAGCACGAGATTACTTATAGCACTGATGTTATCAGTGAGAAAAGACGGATCACGTAGTGCTGAACGTGAAGAATGACCTTGATTTGCCACATGCGATGCATTAATCTGCAAGGTCGTCCCAACCAGGTCACGCATGCACAAAGCTGATTGGTCTATTACTCACGTCTGACTACCATTTACATAAAAGGCTCAGAAAAGCGTCTTTTTGATGGACTGTGTCTCCTGACACTTGAGGGTTTGATTTTCAATCAGGTGTTGGTGGTGATGGCTCCGGGGGCGATTCTCCCAGGAAGAACAAAGCTTTGGCTGTGAGGGATTACATGGGTACATCGGTGTGACACATTGATTTAACCAACATAACCACATTGAGTCCTGCAGCGTAGCACCCAAGATGGATCATCTCCCGACCCGAGCCAAAGCTCACCTGACCCGCCTCCAAGCAGGTTGTGGGGATGACCTGCTGACCTCCTTCTCCACCTCAAACAAACGTGTGTTGTGAGACTCAAATAATCTCTGTGCAGGAAAACCAGAGAGAAAGAGTGTGTGCGTGTTCAGATTTTAGGACTTGTGTAGCTGCTAACTGATCTCTGGGGTTTAAAGTTTAGTTTAGTTTTTACTTTCAGATATCTGCTTCATTTTAATGTTTCATGTGCAGAACTCGACGTTTCCTGACTTCTCTTCTTCCTATAAAAATTTTTAGGGTTGACTTTTATTGTGAAAAATTAAATGTTCATCCACTGTTTTACAGCCTCTTCTGACCACTAATCACAGCCTGGCGGTCTGTGAGGTGTGTAACAAGTTTAAAGGCAAACCTTAAGGGGTCCTAATCAGCTCGTGAAGCAAATGCAAGTTCCTTCCCTGCTGGACTGACGTGTCCTCAGGGAAACCTAGTCCAAGTGTGGACATGTCAGACATTGATTATAACATCTCCAAAATACCTTAGGGGAATAATGCACTTCAGAATTGCATCCAATTCAAAAACATTGAAGAGATATCACCCAGAATGACTGTAGAACCTTCTAAAAGATGACAATAAGGCTGCTGTGACTGCTGTAACTGAGGTAATGTGACCTGCAGGTCAGTCCAGCAAAGGACACTCAGGTTTAAAATGACTCTTCAGGGAATGTTTCTGCAAGCTTTGTGGATTAGCTTTACACTTTAGGATATTCTAATGAAAGAGGCTTTAGGGGGTTGATGCATCTAAACTCTGAGTTGATTAAAAAGCATAGTGATGAAAAACACTTTGCGCCTGAACAGCTCAGGTACACATCATCGCACGGCAGATTGTCTCCGCAGGACAAATCAACAGGGACTGAATGCTGCACAGCACAATAAAAGGAAGGGAAATGTAATTAATTAAATAGCAAGGTAGGTGGTTTGGTGTGCGCTAGGTATGCATTAGTATTTTACAGATGACACAGTGTGTACGATGGACTGTGATTAAACTGTAATTGTAGTTGAAAACTAAGGAGGGCTGGCAAACAGCATCCGTCAGACTTACTGTTGCACCACTGTTTCACTCTAATCTTTATTATAGGCTCTCTTTAATTGCTGCTTGCTCAACAGTTACTAATAATGATTCTTGCATTTTCCCTCCGAAGGCTGCTGAGAGATCATTTACTTGTAAAAAACGATCGAACTAACTAAATGCACAAGGCCATTCAAGTAGATGCACACTGCATCCGACTGAAGACAGCGTAGCAAATGATCAGCATTCATATCATCACATTAATCGAGCTCTCATACGTTGCAGGGTCACTCTCTTGATCTTGAAGTGAATCTCCATTTACGATTGACATTTCCAAGTGGCTCCCAGCCGGGACTTAGACAGCAGAAAGCATATCGACCTCTCCGTAATGTAGGTAAAGACAAGACCAAGGTCACAGGGTACCTGAACATGTGTCTGACCTGATGGAATATATTCAGAAAGGTAACGTCGAATGAGCGAGAGAACTGCTGATGTGTATCTTCTGTGAGGCTGAGGAATTTGCAACGACACATCAAGTCAGAAACCTCCCTAAAGGGGCCCCACATTGTCCCCCTGGCACCTGCACTTCTTGGCACGTTGCAAGTCGCAGGCCTCCGCTGAAAGTTTGCCTCAAGGCTCCTCTGAAGCGTGCTGAGTGCTTAACTTCTGTGGTACAGCGAGCGATGGCTTCTCCGCATACTGTACATACGACAATGACTTCACGCATGAGTCGTCGCCGAGCCGGCGTATCCGAGAGAACAGATGTCGGAACAACAACAGGTTCATTGTGTGAGTGGGAGACTGCACAACTTGTGAGACTGTATCCGAGTACGCTGTAAAAAGCAGCAAGATCAGCGTTTCCTCTAAACTTGCACCTTTATCACATCAGAGCATTGAACGGACTGGATGCTGTTCAAACCTTCACTGGTTCTTCTATTTTCAGGTTTACTTCCCTCTGAGAGGAAATCTGCTCAATATTATATATTTGTTTTATTATCAAGACCGTCTGAACTGCTTGTTTGACAATGTGGTGAATGTTAGTTCCTTTTTGGAGAAGCATCAGGAAGAACGATCGTCTTTTTAACAAGGCAAATAAAAAGAACGTTGGGAAGACGAATCCGGCCGGCCGATGAAGACCATCACCCTCAGGGGTTTAGCAGTGTCCGAGTTGATTTCATTCGTTTTCAGGTCTATTTATTCCGTCTGTCTTTTACTATTCATCCAGATGTGAAGCAGTAATCACTGGAGTGTGTGTGTCGGGTCCGCTGCCTTCACACAATCAGCTGCACAGTCAGCTGTTTCTGCATTGTTTTGTGTACTGAGACTCACTTTTCAACTAAAGTCTCTAGTTTTGGATCAACTTTAAGTAGAGAGTCAGCTTTTTATAGGAGTAAAATCAGATGGGGTTGATACAGTTCAATCCTTTTATTTTTCCTGTGTGTAAACTACAGTATATGTTTGAGTTTACAAAAGCTGTATGAAATCTATCAACCTTCAAAATAATGACTTTAATGTCATTATGATAACCTGATCTGCTGTCACCAGCTTCACCTCTGGACCTGTGTCACCCTCCACTGATGATAGAGGACATGTAGTTGGAGCCGCACTGAAGGCGGTGTCATCAACACCTCCTGTCACTGTCATCGCTGTCAACCTGCTAGCAGTAAAACTAACGTCCCTCTGGTTCCCCGAATACAGAGGATCCCTCTGAATCGACTCCACCGCCCCTCAGCCGTTATTCTGAAGGGAGGGAGGGGCTCAGAAGAGGAGATGAAAAGGGAGCGAAGACGAGGGGAAAGACTTCATAATATGAAGTGACTGAACAGGAAAGAGATGTCAGATGAAACGTGTCCCCCCAAAGACCAGGTCTGACGTTTAATATCATCCAGTCCCTCATCATTTTTCTAATTATTCTTATATATATATAATACAATCTTTCAGCCCTGATTGGCTGATCACAAATCAGTAATAGTAGTAATTATTTCCACATTGCTGCATTAACATGGGGCAATTGAAATGGCAATTTCCCCATCGCTCTGAGCACCACGATGCATTAGTGAAGCCTAACAAAGCCGTTAGAGCGGCTGCAGACGTTGTATTTCATACTTTGTGTCAGACACATAAACGAAACAGATCTCGGTCTGGTGCCGCTGAGTATTTGGCCAAACAGAGCACTAAGCCATGTAACCGCTGGTGTGAAGCCTCCTCTAAGAGATTGAAACCAAATAAATATAAAGGCACCGCAGCCAAGATTCCAAATTGCTGGAACATCATTGAGTGAAATAACCTGCTGTGCAAGACGCTAAAACAGTAATTTGCTTTTTACGGCACAAATTACATGTTTTATTACCTTTTTCATTCATTTGAAAGTGGTAATTTAATGGTGGAATTGGAGTTATTAAGCTGTCATCGTGCCGTGACTCTCGTGGCACTGAGTTAACCTTCAAGACGTCCTGGAGAACTGTTTCTTTACGTGTCAAACCCTGACGTGCCGCACATGACCGAGCGGACGCGCTGATGCGATGTGACACTTCAACCCACTTCACTTCATCCCACCGCACTGAGACTGACTGTGGACGTGACAAGATGGAGATGGAGATCACGGCAGGAACAAAAGAGGTTGAGAGACGTCAGAAACGAGCCTCCGGATGAAATGGAGCCCTGACGTCTTTATTTTTCTCCCCATGGGTTCGTCCACTGTTCGACTCACCTCTCAAAGCAGTGAACCTCTCAGTGAACGAGCGGATTACAAAGTGACGTCTTAAAAAAAGCTCATCACGCCGACACTTTCTCTTACGATTCATAGAACATGAGGACACATGAGGACGCGATATTTGATTCGAAATGTCTTTAAAAGGTCTGCTGAGCAATATTTCAGACACTGTGTCTCGACAAGCCGAAGGTGTTAGCCGTCATCACACAGGAGCACCATCACCATTGATTGCCCTTCGATCTGAGGACAAAGGAGATCAGTGGAAGATTAGTGAGGATTTCGACACATGAGTTTTCTTTCCATTGCTTATTGATAGCAATCCCGGTGTCACGGTCGGGCGTGCGTGAGGAGTGTTGGATCCGAACACAAAACACAGGAACCCTCCGACGCCGCCACAGGTAGAAAACAAGAAATATATCAGAACCCAATATCCAAAAGTATAAACTAACAAATATATAAGGCCCAGGCCGGGGTCATGACACCCGGCCTTGGAAGCTGTCCGACCATCTGCTGATTCGATGGGCCTGATCCAAACCATAATTTCTCGCGGACATTAATCGACCCCTGACATTCATTCATTACTGTGGCATCAGTGTCTCTCCATCAATCCATCAGTTCTCCTCCTCATACTTTCGCTCTTCCCTTCCCTCCATCTGTACTGATTGTCAGATCAGATAAAATAGACTCTGGAAGCATGAGCCAATTTATTCCCCCCACCCGCTGAGAGCTGCACGCTGAGCCAACATCACATTACCAGGAAATTACAGTGTACAGTAATTGCTAATTCACATTCATAAAATTCAAAAGTCTTGATTCCATATATTAAATACTGAGGGTGGAGTCTTTTTAATCACGATGTCTTTAAATAAAATAAACAACAGTTATATAACGACCACAACAATATGAAATACAACAATATTGGCCCCCACTTTCCTTTGGCAGGACGTCTCATCTTACGGTCTGCTAGTTTAACAATCCAGCTGACCAAAGGCAAACGCCCTTTAGATCTTTTGACTGAATTTGCAGGATGTGACATGATGCAACAGCCTGGCAATCAAGCTTCATATAATTTCAACATTACTAATGAGGTACATCTGATCTTTGACATTTACGCTTCATTCATGCTTTTCCACCCACAACTGAACCAGAGGTTTTGTGGCATCTGAATAAAGATATATTTCTTTCAGAAGTACAGACGAGCTCACCGTATAATATATTTGACATATTCCTTGTCTGAAATGGCCTTTATAGAAGGTGACAGGAGTCTAATTCAAGAGCTCAGTGTCCCATTGCAGTAAAACACTTTGCCCTCAAATTCTTGTCTAACGAGGCCTCAGATGAAACATGCATAAAATCTCCTTTAGTGTCTCTATAAGACGGGTCAGGTAACTGAAGTGCACGTGCATTATGGACGCTATAGCTCAGGGATATAGGGAACGATACGGGACCAACTGAAGGTAGTTAAAGCAACCAGCTACATGCTAATCTATACTCTTAAACCCAACTGTGTGGGAGGAATAAAGGAGTCAAGCCCTCCACGTCCGTGAAGCAGCCATTAGAGAGCCTGCTGTGTTCCTACTATTTCAATTTCAATTTCAATAATTTCAATACTAGGACCTTAAAGAAGTCTCCGGGTGATGATAATAATTATCTGCCGTTGCAGTTTGTCATTACACTCAGCAGGTGGTTGAGGTGTCCGCCCCTACTTTAACAAACAAGGAAATGCTAACAGGAGTACCGGGGAAGGACCCGACTGAAGATGTTGCAGGCACTTAGAAATCTGGCAGAGAACTGTGGGAGTTGTTAGTTGCTGATGAGGGAAGTGAGGTGACGGGGAGAAGTGGGCGGGAAGCAGCATGATGGAGGGAGACGGGGGGAAGCAGAGGCAGGTCCGGGGATGAGATGTTTACTTTGTATCACCTATACATCATCTATTTAAGTAGAAAACAATCATCTGTGTTCACATTCTTCATCGTAATGTGAGTGACAGGGAGACGCTCACTAGGTTGAGTGCAGCTTCAGCACCTGAGCTGGTGTACAAACAGAAAGATGGATGGGACTGACATTTCTAAAACGAGTTCTGTCGTCGTCATCAGAGGCGATATGATTTTCATTCTTGAATTCCCTTTAGAATGATAAGCAGCTCCGGTAACGAGCTCGACCTTTTGAAGTCGCTGATGCACACACCGATCATCTAATAACAAACGTGACTCCTCTTATTTTCCCAGTTTAACTTCCCGAGCATCCTGGTCCCGGTGGAGGTCAGTCAACAGGCGCTCGGCACAGTAAATAATAGAGGGAGAGGTGATGTCAAGGAGCTCTAATCTAGGTGTCGAAGTCAAACGCACTGCTGATCATGAGCATTGATTTTGTATCAGAATTATTAGCAGTAAAAGTCATGTGATACTTTCTTCAAATTGGGTCCGCCGATCCTCCTCGGAGCCAAACTGGCTGTGACAGGAGTGACAAGCTGCAAGCCGGCGTAATGAAGCGTGTTCTTCTTTCACCTTGTATGTGTGTGTGTGTGTGTGTGTGTGTGTGTGTGTGTGTGTGTGTGTGTGTGTGTGCATGCTCCTGTGTTCTCTATCCTCATGGGGACCGTCTTCTCTTTTTTTTTTTATCTAAAGAGCGAGGATATTTTCGCAAAATGACATTTTGGTTAGGACTTGATTTAAAGGTTAAGGCTACGGTTATTTTCAGCGACGGTTTGGAGTCAGTGGCCCAATTCAAGAGCGTCTTTTTGAAAACCCTCTGAAATACAGGATTGGACTAATAATAAACCCCGGCATCATGCACATCAATATCCAGCTTTCTCTGCCCACAAGAAATACATGCATTATGTGTTAAATGATTCAGATATTTGTGTGTGTGATATTCTGTGACACTGTGTTGTTAAGTGAAAAAACCAGCAGTATGATGGAGGTGTCAGTCAGCCACCTTTGTGACCTCGACCCTGCATGTCACGTCATGACCCGTCACGCCGGCTCCTCAGTGCATCCCTCAGGGTGGGAAAATATTATTTTAGCATGTAACCCAGCGGCAGTTTCCAGCTTCAAAGGTATTGACGTTATCTCAGGGGTGTTTACTGTCTGCGCAGGATGATAACATCCCGGGGCAGAATTCATGTTTAAATCCAGTGCTTGTATATACTGTGCCCGGCTTTTCAGCAGCAGCACTGAAAAACATGGCCCTGCTGTTTCTCTTCCTACCTGAGCGCCGTGTCTGACAGCTTGAGGTGATCCACCCGACGCACGGAGTCGGGAGGATGAGCAGGGTCGGGAACCTTCTCACTCTAACTCCGTGTTTGTGTTATTCTTACAGTTACTCCTGTCACGCAAGTACAAACCACTGCAACACTGCGAGTGTTGCTCTTGCAAGACGCCACTGTAGAAGAAGAAGAAGAAGAAGAAGTGGTGAAGAACACTGGAGGAGACATGATGTAAATACTCTGTTTAATGCATTAATTGGAGGAGCATCACGGTCTCCTCATCGGCCCTCTTGAGGATGATGTTGTCTGAGGATGAGGATGTCTGCTGCTACTTGCACACACGTGCACCTTGACCATGCACACGCACACGCACACACCCTTCACAAGAGTTTACACCCTGAAATATTATGACTTATGATATGGAGGACATGTTTTTTTTGTCCCCACAATTTGACTGTGTGAATATAATTTCCCCACAAAATGAGTAATGAAAGTGTACACACACACACACACACACACACACACACACACACACACCTGCCTCTGCTGCTCTTTAACAGCCCCCAGGGAATATTACAGCTCATAACAATTACCTCACTGCAGAAGTGCGATGCGGTTTCTCCCTAAAATCAACACGTATGCCAAACATATTAAAGCTTTTATCTCTGGGGGACGAGGTGAAGGGGTAATTAGGCAACACAATTAATTGCATCGATCTGAGCTCACGCTTAGTCAGAGGTGGGAAGGTTGGCCCGCTAATGAAAACAAGAGGGGAAGCCTTTTTAATTTGGCTAATCTCATCATGCCGACGTTGACAACATAAACTAGAGCTTCAGTGGACGAAGGAAGGTAAGCAAAATAAAACCTGCATGTTTAAAATGTACTGCACATCTGTACTATTAGAATACATTAAATGTATAATGACCTCATTTATCGTAAATAAACCAACAGATTAATCTTCGCTCTGTGTGGTATTTTCTTCTTCTTCAAAATTAGATGAATCTAAACCAATTAATGCTTAAAAATGTCACATTTGTATATTGTGCACAAGGTGATGTTGCAGCTGAGAGGTCGCTGATCACTCAGAAAGGTTCGAGAAGAAGCTGAAAAATGTGATAACAACTACAGAAGAGGCACAATAGACAATCCCTGTCTGGCTAACAATCCCTCGCGATGTGTTTTCAGCTCAGCCCTGCAACACATTCCACTAGGATGGATCTTAACAAGAAAGTCCCCGGTTGTGCTGACGTCCAATCCTTTATCAAGTCAGCATGTAAAGGTCGGTGCGCTTGGTGGGATCCGAACTGACACGACTTGGGCGAAGTGGCAGCTGGCGTGCGGATTAATGAGCTGATCCTGATTCCATCATTTCCAGTACAAAACACACCTGCGGGGGAGCCACGCGAGACTTAATGGCTAAGTGTTGCTAGCACAGGTGTGTGCACGTGTGCGGTTGTGTGACCGAGCGGACACACAAGGCTGACTGCATTCGACAGGCGAGTCATGCGGAAACAACATTATCCCGGGGCGAAACGAGGGGGAAGAGAATCCCGCCAGGAATTGGAGGGATACATAACTTTGACTTAACTTCAGCACACACAGGTGTCAGTCTGTCTGTGAATATCCTCCCTCCTCTCATTACTTCAGAGCGGCTCAGCAAGTAATGGGACACCGCTGCAGTTATTTATAACCCACTTGGTGCAAGAAATATAATTAGTTGCTGGCCATTAGAAATTGATCCCACAATGCACGCCTGCAGCCTCACCAAGCCCCCGACTCCATCTACTGTAGCGGTATTGATGTGGGGGCACAGTTTTCCTCTGACCGCTCTGATTGCATTCATCAGGGTTCGACCTCTTCAGGGGATCGGGGATCACGCTAGTTAATTTTGCTTATTTCGAGAAAATAAGAAGACGGCAGCCCTCTGAGCTGCTTCTGAGGTTTTTCAGCTCTTCTGAGTTGCTGCATTAATCCTTATTTACATACGAGGGAATAAAAAAACAACCTCTTGTTAAGAGACTGAATCAATGAACTGATGAAATCTGACCCAATTTAAAGAAAATGCTTCGCACGGCTTTCATTCATTGCACATTATTTATTTATGCTCCAGAGAAGATAATATTGACTAATGTTTTACTTCACACTCAGCCGCCGTGTTGTTAGGTGCTGCGGCTTCACATAATCCGGTTATATCCCACATTTTACGCCTCCCGGTTCGCCTGTTATCCTTGTGCATTCATAATACTGGACACTGTTCATGTCATGGTGAATGATATTAACATGCAACCGCTGCTATTGAATTTGATTCAATACAAGATCCTAATTATTCACTGCCAACACACACATGATAGAAGTGGGTTATCTTGACCTCCAGGTGCACCGGTAGATGGAGAGAGCTGTCAATCATGCACATTTACATCCAGTGTCCTGAGACCTGCCCTAATCAGGGCCAATAAGGTGGACTGAAGATGTGTCGGTCTTTTAAAGGAATCATTAATAAACCATGTGTGCAGATGACATTTAAGAGCTTATTATTCTTACTGCACCTCATAGCTCTTTTTCAGAAGTTTTATTTCAGCTGGATGAACTTGTGTAACGGCAGCCTGGGTCGTCCTCCTGACAGGGACGTGTGTGGTCGGAGCTCGAGCAAGATATTCAGGCGTCTTATCTGCAGCACCTTGGACGTCACCGCATCCTTTGTATTCTTGTATTCCCTAACGGAGGCTTCGGTGTCAAGACTGTTGAAAACAATGTTGGCGATAACAATGTCGGTTCTCCTAACAACGATGACATCATTGCAGTTGTTGACGCTGTCCCCGAAGACGGCCGCCTCCCTGGAGGTCCAGAAAGCAGGAGGTGAGGAAGATGATGCTTCTGAGAAGAGCGTCAGCAAGTTATTCCGGGGGTGGGAGTTTTGCTGACAGAGACTCAGAAAGTTACGACAGCATGTTTCCAAATGGTGTGAATAAACTTGAGGAAACACAGTTCCTGGCCACACATAAATATACATGGACCCTGTGTTGTTTGGTAAATTATAACCATCACTGTCAAATCTGTGGAGCCAAATCAGGACCATCGTAAAACAACATTCAGCTTGAATATAATTTGATTAATTTCTGGAAATATTTTGAATAAATTCAAATATTTTACCTTCATGCATCACCTGAGATAGTCGTTGAGTGACAGCATAACTAAGAATTCTAGCAAACCCCCCCAGTCACGATTCCCTCAGGAAGCGTAGGCACTGCGAGAGATACAGTATAACTCCACACCCTCTATAGATACATACTCACGCCGCTTGGCAGTGATAAAGCTCCTTTTAACAAGCTATTATAGAATTAATTCGACACTAATCGCAGGATAAGAGCAATAAACCGTGTTGGATTGTGCAGTTCAGCAGCTGCACTAAAGCCGATTCCCACGTCCACACAAACCCTGAACGCAGCATCGACTTCCAAGGCTGCAGAATAACTTTTAAAAAGTACTTTTATTTATTTGTATTGGTAAGAAAAAACTTTTGATGTAACCTTTGCCGTTGCCACCAGGGTTCTTTCAGAGAACTGCTGAGTTGTAGAAGAAAAACTACTCAAAGTAAATGATTGAATCTAATTGGAACCGAACAATACTGAGAAAAACTGAATGATGTTACTTTTGTGTGTCGGGAAAATCGGAGTGATTTCAAAGCAGATGCAGATGAATCCCACTCAGTTGAAGCCTTGATATTGAATACAGATACGTGGAAACATTAACATCACCGGGCATGAATCATTAGTTAGGAGTCACCATGTCGGTCCTCCACAATTCTAAACGATTCTTTCTTCTGTTGTTGCTTAGAAACTCTCCATGAAAAATAAACTCACTCACTGGCTTTTGTGTTAGAAATCTAATTGTTGCAAATAAAACACATCTTGTATCACTAATGTGAAAATATAACTCCCAAGCCAGTTTATTAGGTACGCCTAGAAAAAATGAATGCAGTATAATACAACCTCCTTCTTGTCATATATACCGTAATATTATAGTATTATAACCCAGTACTACCTCTCTACATCGAAGAGCAGATTTCATGCAGCATGAATATTAAGAGTATTTGAACATTCAGTGTACAAGACTTTAATTATAATATGGATGCAGCAGTCACTAAAAGATCAACGTGGTGTCAAGTGTCTGAATGAGTTTTTTTCAGTGAGAACCTCTTGGTTACCTTTCCACAGTCTCCCGAGGAGGGAAAACTCATTTGCGTACTCATCACATCCTAATGCGGCGGGGAAATTGAAGTTTTAAATATCAACCACCTCCTCAGCATGTCCTCGCTCTCACACGGATCTGAGAAATGAACAAATTTAGTGTGGAGAAGGAGAAATGTGTGCTTTACTAATTCTTGTCTCAAATTGCTCCATTTGATGGCTTTTAGTGGGTCACGCACACAATCATCCGGGGATCCATCTAGAGCCCTGAACTACTCTTCAATGGATTTTATTAAGCTTCAATATGAGTCCTGATTCTGCAGAGGTAGAGATCTGATCCGTGTTCCAGTGGTTTGATCTGAGTGGGCCGGAGACAGATGGCGATCTGCAGACAGCATCAAACCGGCATGAGGTGATAGAGCAGCTGATCAGGAGGGAAACCTCACTCAGCGGCTTGGATGTCCTGGTGCATGATAGTACTGTATGTTTGCTGACTGCAGCCTGAGAGAGGGAGAGAGGGAAGCAAATGCAAAAGACTTTACGAGAGAGTCAAGAGACATTTGTTGATTTATTGATGAATTAATTTGTGCAAACTTCTTTTCTGTTCAAGCCTCATTAGTAGTTCAGTAGAAATAATCCGCTTAAATAGAGGAGATAATTCAGCACTTAGGTTTTAGGAGACTGAATCTATGGTAGCCTATATCAACATGGGAACCAAATCTTGATGCCGTGGGTTCAGACTCCTGTGATGTAGCACATCTACCACCTTGACATCCCGTCAAACACTTCTTCACTGTTGTCGGAGAATATGACACAAATAAAAACAGTGAATTTGACAGAATAACAGCAACGATTTCAACTGCATCTCACGTCCTTCCACAGAGGTTGTTAGTTTCGCAATGATTGCAGCAATTATGTTGCCCGTGTAAGTACATGTAAGCATTCTGCAGGAGAGACCCTGGTGTGCGTCTGCAATCTGTCGCTGTGGAGGCTGTAAGCTCATTATCACGAGACTCGTGTTCTGGTTTACAAACATCGATCAGGGGAGGTTATCCGTGAGGGCAATATATTAAAAGTATTGATGCCGAGGCTCTAATAATCGACACGTTAGCATCATTACCTCGGCTAAGTGACACTGTAATGGGCGTGCAAGGTCCAGCGGCCGGGTCACACCTGACCAAGGTCAACGTTATTCCAGCGTCTGTGTGCCATCAAGAAAAAAGCCAATTTAAGAACATAAACGTTCCTGAACGGTTCCCTCTGAAAAAGCCCATTTAACACGGTTCTTTGACTGGACTGACACGGACAGTTCCTCCTTTTTCAGGGAACAGCAGCTTCAGTCAGCTTGACTTCAGGTCAAAATCAATGTGCTTTCTTTAGTTTTTTTCATCAGAAAAATATTCAAAAGTCAATAAAGGTTCTGCCCTTCAATCATGATGTGTAATCCACTTTCTCACTGTCCATCAAGGTGCTGGTTCTGTGTTAAATACTCCAAAAACATCTTTAGATATGTCCAAATGCTTCAAATAACAATGATATTTCCGATTTAAGTATAATATATTTTGCACTGTTTGTGTTTGTCACACCCATATAAGGGACACACTGCAGTCGTCCTAATTACTGTGCATATAAACATCACATCTCTGCTTTTGAGGCGTCTGAATATGTCAGCTAGGTTACTGCGACGCGTAAAAAGAAAATACTTTTAACTTTTCTAACTGATGATAATCGATCCACGAAAAAAACAATCATCTGCACTTTAAAGTGAGATGAAAGGCCGACAGACGAGAGGGACGACTCATTATCTCCATGATTCAGCAGAGCAGATATAAGATGGGTAGAAACACCTGTTTGTTGATGGGTTAAAAAACACAGATGTTCTCTCAACGTGGAGCTTTTTTGGTGAAAATATGCAAAAACGGAGGATTAGGATGCAGTTGCATGTAATCAAAACATCAGAAAGTGGAGGGATACGACTGGCAGCGCTGCAACCACTCAAACAGGACCAGAAGTTGGCTTTAAATGATCGGTCCGGTGGGGAATTATGTCGACTTTTTTTCAGCACAAAAACTGGAAAGCAGCAAAGGGAGAAAATGCCTGAAGGGCAACACAGAGTGATGTTAGAATAATGTTATTACTCAGCTGTCCCTTCGCTGGTGAAGGCTTGTCCTTCATAGCCGGAAGAGAAGTGTGTTTCTCAGATTAAATGTCTGACAATTAAGTCTGGCTGGTGGCTGAATTACAGCTCTTTCTTTATACTATGATGACAGGAAATGAAAAACGCAGACGTATACTGCACGGTCCGGCGACACGACCCCGAAGAACCGACAACAGAGAGCAGCAGAGGTGAGAAATGTTCGTAGAATTTCTAAACATTTTGCTTCTGTCGTTTGTCTGCACCGCGACATCCAAAGGCAACTTTTCAGCGTAATGACTGAGACAGGTGAAGCTGGAGGGAGTTTTCATTGGATTCTTGATTTACCTTTTCCATCATAAACTTCTCGAGTTCTCCCCTCTGCACAAAGTCAGACGGCTTCACGTGGAGAAGAAGAATTCCTAGAAATCCAATAGGGTCTTACCAAAGGATGGTAGTACACATGATATTACATTACATCCTCTGATACTGTGCTGCAAAATATGCAAAAAATATGAGTACAGGTGCATCTCCACAGTCAAGGCCGGCCCCTGGCAGGTTTGTCAAGCTAACAGAGTGCTGCTTCCAGGACCGCT